>VMDO01038490.1:0-13426 GCA_007922755.1 Pedetes capensis
AAAAGGCTGTTGTCCTCAATAAATGAAGTTTGGACAGCTGAACATCTTCGTGCAGAAAAACAAAATTGAATCCCTGTCTCACACCATGTACAAAAAAACTTCAAAATAAATTAAAGACATAAATGTAAGAGCTAAAACTATAAAACTACTAGAAGAAAACATAGGAGAAAACATAGGAAAGAAGCTTCACAACATTGGTCTGGGCATAATGCTTTTGGATTTGACAACGAAAGCTTGGCAACAAAAGCAGAAACAGGCAAATGAGATTCTATCAAACTAAAAGTCTTCTGCATAGAAAAGGAAACAGTTATCAGAGCAAAGAGAAAATATCTGCAAACCATACATCTACTTATAGATTTGTACATATAAAGAACTTTAACAACTCAATAACAGGAAAACAACCAGATTTTTTTAAATGGACAAAGAATATAAACAGATATTTTTCAGAGAAAATATACAAATGGCCAACAGCTATATTAAAAGGTGCTCAATGTAACTAATTACAAAGGCAATGCTAATTATAATTGCAATGGGATGTCACCTCACAACTTTTGTGATGACTTTAATCAAGAAAACAAAAGATGACAAGTGTTGAGAGGACTGTGGAGAAAGAGGAACTCTGCTCCACTATTGGTAGAAATGTAACTTAGCACAACCAATATGAAAAACTGTATAGAGGATCCTCAACATACTAAAAATAGGACTATCATTTGATCCATCTAGGTACTTTCAAGTACCATCCAGGTACTTTAACAAAGTACCTCAGAATAGGCAATTTATAAAGGATAGCAATTTGTTGCTGGCACTTGTGGAGGCTGAGAACTCTAACACCACTGTGGCATCAAATCTGGTGTCTGGTAAGATTCACTCCTTGGAGCCTCTTAGCACATTCTCCTATGAGAGAAGGGCCCAGAAGTCTCCCAGAGGCCTCCTCCATAAGGGCACTCATCCCATTCGCAAGGCCACCACCTTCTGACTTCCCCACCTCCTAGAGGCCTCACCTCTTAGTTCCAAAACAGCGCATGAACTTTGGAGGGACACAGACAGTCAGACCATGGTAGAGGTCATGCCTGGGGAAGTTCATCTAAAGCTGCCCTTGAGCTCTGGGCCACATGAAATTCTCTTATGGAATCTACCCATGTACCTAAGGAGATAGACCTTCTTATTCCAGGGGTTGGAGAGGTGAGTTCAGGACATGTTAGAAGAGCGTGGTCAGAAAAAAAAAAATTGCTGGGTGAAAACAGGGTCTCTGAATGGACAGCCCGAGCTCCTGCAGACCTGGCTTCAGGTGGGCGAGAAGCATCTGTCTCTGTTCCATTTTCCAGAGTGAGAGACTATGGGGATTGCCAAGGTCATTCCACGTTACGTAATGATTCTCCTGGACAATGTTAAGAGGGATAGGAAACTGTTCAATACATTGAAATGCATGAGAAAGGTCACTGATTTCCTGAGGTCTAAGACCTTTATATTTCTGTGCTCGTATGTTTATTTTGTTCAACAAACATGCACCATGCAGCTACAGTATACCTGGCTCACATCGGACCTCAACATGTCCCACTGCATCTTCAAGTATCACTAAGGCTCCCAGAAGTTGCACAGCTGGCACATGGTCAGACTCCTGTACACAGAACGTTTCAACCTCACTGAAGGTTTCCTGATCCCAAATTCATGGCTATTTGCAAAAGGAGATGGTTAACCCTTAACACAGCTGCGCACAACATAGTTGACTACATGTGTGTGTAAGACATGAGTGCATCTTACACACATATGTTTTACACACATAAAATACACTCACGTCTTACACACACATGTAGTAAAAAAAAAAAAAGGTATTTTGAAATCTTGCTTCTTTCCAAATCCCATCTTTCTTTGTTGCTTGTTATCTGGAACCCATCTGGCAAGTGTTGGCTATGCTCCGGCTAATCTTATGCTGGGGGACTTTTGAGTAGTTTAAAAACATATTGGCTTTTGCTAAGGTTTCATGTAATAAACATCTTTAATAATTTTGAAGGAGCTGGAAAACATGATTCTGTGAAATTAAAACTCTTTGATGCCTCAAAAGCATGACAAAATGAATTTGAAATGATCTTCTTAAGAATAAAAAGGGTTTCAAGGGAAACTGAAATCCTAAATGGTTTTTATTTATCACCAAACACATAAGATGTAGGACAATCCCTAAACAGAAAAATAATGAGAGCTTTAACTTTCTGTAATCAGTAATGAAAAGGCTACCCGTAGCATCTTCCTCCATAGCTGATTAGGAAAACTTTATGAAGACAGCCAATTTTATGTTTTTGTATACATGACATTGCCTTCTGGATGCCAAGAAGCAAGAGGAACAGAAATCAATATCCTCTAACTTACACCTGGTTTTGCCACGTCCAATTATTTTCTTGCTTGTGGGGGAAGAGCAAAGAACAATCGCAGTTCATGGTATCACGGAATGGACAAACAATTTCAATTCTGAAGAGATGTAATTCCAGATGTGAGGTGCAAAATGTCTGCGTGTGATGAAATCTCTGTATTGAGTGTCAGAAGTAACACCTGTCTGCTAGACTGCATGTCTAGTGGAAGGCAAACAGACTAAAAGGGTTATACAAATAAGAACAAGGCTTTTTAAAGGATGGCCATGTTCATTTTGATCTCTGAGATTATAAGGCAATTCCATTTTATGGCTGCACCACTACGTGGCACTCAACTTGAATTTTAGATGAGATAAATCTGAAGCATAACTTCCAAGCATATTATGTTCAAGTAGAGACTGGTAGTTGGATAATCCGAGACTCGGAGGAAGTCATATTGTGAGTGATGAAAGACACATTGAAATGCCAGGTGCGGTGGTGCACGCCTCTGATCCCAGTGACTTGGGAAGAGGAGGCAGGAGGATCGCAAGTTCAAGACTAGAGGCATTCTGCATAATTTAGCAAGATTCTGTCTCAAAAAAATAAAAAATGGGCTGAGGGTGCAGCTCAGTGGTACAGCTCTTGCAAAAACAAAAACAAAAAGAAAGAAAAGAAAAGAAAAAGAAAGAAAGAAAGAAAGAAAAAAGAAAGAAAGAAAGAGAGAAAGAAGACACATTGACCAGAATCACAAATATGTGCTTGACCAACCCTGGACACCCACTGGTCCGTTCACAAGTGAGGAAACTGAGGCAGGAGACACTGAATGGGCCCTGGGTCATCCAGCTCAAGTGGGAAGAGCTCCTCATTCTCAGTCCAGGTCTGTTTCCTGGAAAGCCTTGATTTCATTCATGATATGTGCACTTGATGGAATTATAACAATCTACATGAAAAAGAAGATGAATCACAGACTAATCTAAAATGGTTTTGCTGGGATCCTTGGCTGATCACCAAGTTCATTAGAACCGTTATCACTTTCAGAGGCACAGTCTTGTCCTTCAGCCAGATCTCTTCAACAGAATTTATCTTGGAAATTAATTACTAGAGAACCACGTTTGCCTGAGCAACGGTGGATATGAGTGCAGAAAGATCCTCTGGTTATGTGTCGAAGGTACCGGATGACGTTGTTTTGGCAACAGCAGCTGCAAAAAGAGGCTCGCTGGGATCAAAGTCAAGTTACATACTTTATGGTAAACAAGGAAATTAAGCAGCCAGTGAGCACAAGGGAAGCGCATTTGATATGCATGTCATCAACCATTTCTTAAATTTTGTATTGAAGAAAACATTTCTGACCGCATGGCTCATCCTGGAAAAGATGCAGCCACAGGTCAGCATCTCTAGCTGACTCTGCTGTTGGTCGTCATGCCTGGCCTCACCATGTCCCTCTGGAGCCACGTGCAGCTAGGAATCATTAAGCCATGTCCAACAAAAAGCCCCTTTGTCCAGTGAAAGAATTTTTTTAAAGTATATCCATACTTTTGAATTCCTTCGTAGTGGGCTTTTGAAAATGATTATGTATTAGAATCACATAATATTAGCATTGAACAATCCCAAAGGAACAGTTAGTTCTCCATTTTGAAGACCAGCATGGGATGGACTAAAGGGCTAAGGAACATCCCAAATTTCACAGAATTACTGGCAGAAAGTCTGAATCCTATCTAGGCAGGAAAGACCTGGTTGTTCCTTTCCTCCAGAGAGGTGCCTGCATTGAAGCTGAAGATAAGTATGTAAGTGGTCGTCATAGTGTTCTGGGGGATAGGGACAGTTTCGGGGGAGGCCATAGCGTTCAAAGAAGCAAATGGACTGTGAGTATCAGTGAATAGCACCTCAGTAAGTCAGAGTGGAGATTACCGGGTGACTCAACTTTGGCACTAATCCAAGTTTTATACAGACGATAGTTTAAGTGTAAGACAAAGGTAAGTTCCACAATACTATTTTTAAGTTCTTTTAGCTGTAAATTGATTTAAAATATAGTGTGCACACAACAAAATACAAGTGATAGTACTCATGACCTAAGTAATGACATTGGCTTGTGATGGACCTGCTGTCTGCTGGCCACGTTCCCCGTATTTGCTCCTTCAGTTCCAGCGTGTTGGTGAAGGTCCATCCTTAGAATGTGGCACTCGGGTTTGAAAATCAATCATGGAACCAGATTCAGCTCCTATGGTATGTCCAGTAAGGCACTGGTCAGAAGCACTATAGCAACGCCAGGGTTCCACCGGCCGTGTGCTGGTGGGTGGCAGCCACCCTCTCCTGTTGTCATTCTCCAGACACCTGTGTCTCCTGAGGGGTGTGAACCTATGATCTTCTAACATAACTGTGCTTTCCAAGACTTGCAGACCCTTACCTCAAGACCACAGTATTACAGCACATGGCCCACAAGGTGGGTCGCCCTGGGCCTGTGGTGAAAGCCATTCTGAAAGCGGAACAGTGTCCTGGATTTGGAGTAAGAAGGACTGACTGAGTGCTGCCTGTCGAGTCTGGGCTCATGCCCAGGGCACGGATGGGGCAGTTCACAGAGCTGCAAATGGAATGAAACTGTGGCAGGCCTGGGCTGGGGGACTGCCTGCCTTACTGGCTCTTGTCAGGACAACAGCTTGGAAGCATGGGAGCAGGATGGTGGCTGTGACTTCCCAGGGCATTGGAAGTCTCCAGTTTTGTTTCTTCATTCACTTCAACAAATATTTTAGAAACAAATGTTTCTGAAACCCTCCCTCCTCCCCGCCAGCCCGCCTGGGTCTGAGTGGGGAAGGAGGACCTGCCACTCCCAGCAAGGCCACCTGTGCGCACAGCCTGGGGGCTGCCCCTGCTCAGAGCACAGTTCTGAGGGTCTCCCAGTGTGCAGGGCCACCTCCCAGGCGAGGGCCCAGACTCACCAATGCGGTCAGTCTCAGGGTCCAGGTCTCCTCCCCTGGCAGCATCTTCACTGCGGAGGACGGGAGACCCCTCCCTTACCAGTGGCCAGCGCTGGGGCTCAGAGCCCATGGGATGGAAGGAGGGGTCCAGAGGATCTCTCTTTGGGACTTTTGGTTCCTTCCTGTGTCCCAGGATGGTCCCCAACTTATATTTCGGTCACCCCTGTCCTTTAGCTGAATCTCAAGGAAGCATAATTGTAATTCTGTCTCCTTGAAACCAATCCACATATTTCCCAGGACGTTTTCAGATATCTAGGTTTTCGGGACGTTGGTACTAATGAATCACAAGTCATTCATCCTGACTTAACCTGATCCAGGCGGTTCACAAGCAAGAACAAACAAAATGCACAGAGCCTCCCGCCATCACCAAGATGAGTTTCACTCACTCACGTGTGCAGCGTGCCCGCTAGATGCTGAATGGGTTCCGTTACACAGATGTTGCCCGCAAAGACATCCGCGTCCCATTCCATCTAATACGCTGACGATATGACAAGGTCACGGAGGCACTGGGAGCTCTTTGTCTGTCCTCGCGAAGAGGAATCAGTGCTATTTAGCCCGTGCTTAGCAGCTTCTCCTGTTGACTTAGCATAGCTGGTTCTCTCTGGAATAGTCTTGGAAATTGTCCCTATGGAAACTGGCAATGAATTTACAGGAACAACCCCTTACTTCATTCTAAAGCTCACATCTTCACATACCAAAATGAAGGCAGTCATACCAAATTTTCCCAGTTGCTTCCCGCAAGTGATTTTCAAAGCTCAAATAATATCCAAGCTTTAAAACTCACATGTCACAATTTCTTTTGCCGTGATCTTGTTAAAATGCTACTGGGTTTTGCATGGTGATTTTGTATCTTGCAACTTGCTAAATTCATTAAACACTTCTAATAGTTTTTTGCCTGCAGCTGTAGCCCTGTGGCATCCGATCCCCTCAGATCTCAGAAACTAAGCAGGGTCGGGCCTGGTTAGTACTTGGATGGGAGACCACCTGGGAACACCAGGTGCTGTAGGTTCGGGAGAAGGACCTGGCAACCCACTCCCCAAAAACAATCAGCCATTGAAAACCCTATGAAAAGTAGAGAAGCACTGACAATAGTGTTTCACGTGCTGTATGTAGGGTTGCTGTGAGTCAGACATTGACTTGACAGGACCTAGCAACAGCAACAACAACAAGAGTCTTTTGGTGGACTCTTCAGATTTTCTGTATTTTTCTATTATTCCTACAAACAGGAATAACTCAAATTCCTTCCTTCCTGTTTCTATGCCTTCTACTTCTTTCTCTTGTCTCCTTTGTCCAGTGAAAACTTGCTGCACCATGTTGAGTAAAAGCAGTGATAACAGATGCCCAATCGTGTTCCAGATCTTGGAGAAAAAGCACCCAGCCTTTGCCCAGTTAGCGTGAGTGAGCTGTGGAGCTGCCACACGCAGGCTGGTTGCGCTCAGGTAGATCCCTTCGATACTTAACCTGTTCAGAGTTTTTATCATGAGATGGCACTAAATTTTTTCAAATACTTTTTCTGCATCTATTGAAATAACCACACGATTATGTCTTTCGCTTTGCTGGTGTCACGTATTCGTACTGTTGATTTGTGTGTGTTGAACCACGCTTGCCCCCTGAGATAAACCCATCTGGACTGGGGTGATCTCTCTGAGGTGCTGTTGGATTTGGTTTGTTAGAATTTTGCTAAGCAATCTCGCATCTATGTTCACTGTGTGCACTGTCAGTAGGCTGTCAGGGGAGACTGTGTTATCCGTCACTGCAGCTCTTTCTTCTTAAAATAAATTCACATACCATTAGTAGTCTAGAGCTTTCTATTTTTTGTGGTGCCTGTGTCTGCTTTTGGACTCAGGCTAAAGCTGGTCTTGTAGAATGAGTTTGGAAGAACTCCCTTCCTTCAGGCCAGAGGCCTGGAAACCTGGTGTTCCTGGTTTGTACCTGCACACAGCCACGTGGCACGTCTCTGTGGTAAAGAGGGGTCTCCAGAGACTTCCCAGTGAGAACAGAGGTGAGGACCATCTCCAAGCCACCCCAAATGTCCAGGAAACAAACATTTGGGAATCACAGGAAATCGGTTCTTTCAGACCCAGAATAAAGTTAATCTGTCTAGTCTAAAAATCAGAGTCATAGCCAACCCACACAACCCTTCCCAAACAGTCCCAAGTAGTTCCTGCCACGATGGTGAGGTTCTCACTTGGGCTGAGGAAATGCGTATTAGAGGCCAGCGTTGCTCATTCCAGAGGCTGAGATATTAATGGGACCAAGTAGCCAAGCTTGGATCAATATTTCTCCAAGGAAAATTTGTCAGGTACCAGATACAGGGCCATGCATGTCTGTGGGCATGCACTCACACACACCGTACATGATGAAGACCCTGCACAGCCTCACCCTCACAGATGTACACTCGTAAACATGCAATATGATAAACTCTGAGAAACATTAAAGAAACAAAATATTTTAAATCATTTAATCTGAAATCTTATAGTAATTTAAGAGGCCATCGTATCCATGAAACACAAACAAGTTATAATATAAAAGCTGTCAGAAATCTCAGACCATGACATGTGTGATGGTTTTGCATTCTTCTTTTTGATTCTCCTTGTTTTGGATGTTCTGGACAACACATTCTCCTTTCATGTGGGGTTCGCTCCTCGCTGGTCAGCCCAGATGTTTGGATGGGAGGGGCAGCCACGCACACAGATAACTAAACACAACTCACTCAGGACCCTCAGGTGAGGGGCATGGACTCCTGCAGCCCTTGGGAATGCCGGAAGAAGGGAGAAAGGAAAAGCCTCGGGTGCTTTTGCCTTGCAGGGACAAACACAGCTCTTTATTGTCTCCACCCTTAAAAGGGCGAGGAGGAACCCAAACAAGTGCACAGCTATAACAAGTGTTAGCAGCCTAGGTGCTGCAGCTCTATTGCTACCTCAGGGGCAGCTGCAGCTCTTCTGCCTCTGGTGCTGGGACCGCAGACTGTCCTCAGCTTCGGCCTCTTGGTGCTGGGTCCACAAGGCTTTCCCCAGCTTGCTTGTAGTCTGTCTTTCCTTGAGAGTGCTGTCTAATTGTCCTGGTCTCCATGGTCATGAGGAGAGATGCCTCCATGTTGCTGGTTGCATCCAGAGAGAGAATTCTTTCTTCATCGGTGGTCACACGAAGAGAGAGTTCTTTCTTTGTCAATGGTCCATAGCAGAGAGAGTTCTATCTTGATCGGTGGTGTGGCCTGTCTACAAGGGAGTGTCAGAGCAGACTGGCAGCGAGCAGCCCCTCAGCAGGCCGCCAGCAGCCAGCAGCCAGCAGCCAGCAGCACTCATGGTCACCATCAGCAACCTCACATGCTGCCTTTATGTAGTCCTTGGGTAGCTGCCTTAACTGCCTCAAGATGACAATCAGGTGGGGGCGTGAGGGGCTAGGTGCAACCAATTTAGGAGTGACATTCAAATAAAGAGTGAAACCAGATGTTACTCCTTGGGCAATCAAGGGGAGATCCTTGATTACAAATCGGGGGGCAAGATGAGGGCTGGATAATTCCCTACATTTTCATATCAGAAAATGGTATATATCTTATGGAAGGATATGTCAAAACAGAAACTCAGTGATTTACTAAAGCTCAGGCGTGTACCACAGTTCCAGATAACAGAACTGATCTGAGTACTTACGCACTCCCATGGGCCTTTTGGGGCTGGGATTTAGCTCAGTTGGTAGAGCGCTGCTCTGCAGTCTATGAGGTCCCAAGTTTGATTCCCAGCACTGCAAAATGGGAGAAGGACGTGGCAACCCACTCCCAAGGCAATCCCGAAACAGACAGCCATTGAAAACCCTATGAGGGCCGCTATGAGTCAGACTCGACTTGATGGCACCTAACAACACCATGGGCCTTTTGACATACAGAAGTTTAGGGCGTTTTAAGAACTCAGGGCTGTGTATCCATTTCCAGTTGTCGCAACAAAGCCCCACAGCTGGGTGTTTTGAGCGACAGAATGTCTTTCCTCACGGCGGTGGAGGCTGGCTGTTCATGATGGGCATGCAGGCGGGGTCGTTCCTTCTGGGGGCTGTGAGAGGACGCTGGCTCAGGCTTCTCCTCAGCTGTGGACGGCCGTCTTCTGGTGTCGCCTCATCTCCTCTCCCTCTGCGCGCCATCTCTATTCTATGGGAACACCAGCCCTATGGACAGGGCCTGGCCCATTAGCCTCATGGCAGCCTGATCAGCACACAAGCAGAGGGGCGGCGGGTGAACAGAGCTCACCCTGGGAGGGGCTGCCCCAGTCAGTTTCTGGTCATTGTGACAAACGCCGGAGAGACAGTTGAAAGGGAGGGAAGGTTTATTCTGGTTCATGGCTTCAGAGGTTTCAGCCTGTCGCCTGCCTCTGTTACCTCTGGGCCTATGTATGGAAAGGCAGGACATATGGTGGGAGCAGGAGGGGCAGCAGAGTGGGTCACCTCAGGGCAGTTGGTCAGGAGGCAGAGAGGGCAGAGGCAGCGACCCACTTCCTCCCACAGGCTCCACCTCCCACTGTCTCCACCACCGCTCAACGGTCCATCCATTCTGAATCCATCAGAGGATGAATCCACTGACAGGTCAGTGCCCTTGTGGGCAGCCCCTCCCCAAAGTCCTAGACATTGCTGTGAGGACCACGGCCTCCGAAGATGAGCCTTTTTGGAGGGCATTTCATATCCAATCTATTCCAGGCGCACATTTACATTTTGTTAGGCCCTTCCGTTGGCTGGGATTTAGCTCAGTTGGTAGAGCGCTGCTCCGCAGGCTCTGAGGTCCTGAGTTCAATTCCCAGCACCGCAAAATGGGAGAAGGATGTGGCAACCCACTCCTAAGGCAATCCCAAAACAGTCAGCCATTGAAAACCCCATGAAGGTTGCTATGAGTCAGATACTGACTCGACGGCACCTAACAACAACAACAACAACAACAACAACAACAACAGGCCCTTCAGTTAAGTAAAAGGAGCTGCTGACCAATGCCAGAGCAGGGACTGAGGCCTTAGGCAGCTTCGCCCGTGTCCTCCATTCCAGCGCTGAAGTGGCCGTCCATTCTGAGGGTGTGTGGCCATGAGCAGTGGCTTGCATTTCGAGGATCGCGTGGGCCTTGGCTAGTTTGAGGGTGGAGAGTGTCACCAGAGGAAGTCAGCCAGGAGAGGTGTCTTCAGTACTGATTGCACTGGCCATCTCAGACCCTGACAGAGCAGCCGGGGTGATGGCTGCGCACACTGTGAGCCGTACACCAAATAACACGTGGGCACCTGCAGGCCTTGTTTCTCAGAGGCCGAGGAGCAAGTGATTGGTTATTGATTGCCCAAGAGATAGAGGGGATTGTTACTGCGGACTCCACAGCACCTAGAGCTTCACTGGGAAGGCAGAAAGTCCAGGAAGGACGGAGTGGGGCTGTGGACACGAATTCAAGTGTTTCCCTGGACCTTGGCCTCAGTCCTTTAAATGATACCACAAAAGCTCACACACACTGAGATCTTCATTGATAGCTCTATTATAGGTCAGTAATTTTCTCGGTGATAGCTCTGCAATGTTTGGCTTGTGATCTCTGTGGAGGCCAGTGGCGTGACTTTCATGAGGAGGATCATCGTGTTTTGTCTCCTTTCACCTAGCAAGCTCCTCCTTCCCCACGCTAGCCAGGAGGATCCCTGGGGGCGGATGTTTACAATGTCTGCAACTCTTCTACTCCACCCAGAATTCTAGGAGGGCAGCACAGACTGGGAAAATCTAGGTTCTCACGCCACCACACACCCACCTAGGTCAAAAAGATGGCAGAAGACAGTGCGTTTCTGCCTTCCCATTCCTCGCCTCAAAGTTCTGTACCCTGCTTACGTGCTCTAATAAACCCATCTTTTGCTTGCAAATTAGTCTGATTGAGGCCTCCTTCACTTACAAACAAAAAAGCCACTAAAATAAATGTGTGTAAATATGGAAGACAGCCATAGCTCTGTGGCATCAGATCCTGTCAGATCTCGGAAGCTAAGCAGGGTCAGGCCTGGTTAGTACCTGGATGGGAGACCACCTGGGAACACCAACCAGGTGCTGTAGGCTTGAGAGAAGGACCTGGCAACCCACTCCCAAAAATCAATTCGCCATTGAAAACAGCAGAGAGGCACTGACAATAGTGTTTCACCTGTTGTACACAGGGTCGCTATGAGTCAGATACCAACTTGATGGCACCTAACAACAAATATTGTTGTTGGAAGAGTTTAATTCAAATGGCACATTCTCATAAATATCTTTAAACAACCACAGAAATGATGTAAGATATCTTTTCTATTAAAATTTTTATTTCAAATGTGGAAAGATACCCTGCCAAGTGAAATTCCAAGCTGATGCATCTTCTTGCCCACAAGGCTCCTCCTGTTGTCTCCAATATTATCTTACTATGCAACATGGTGCTGGGATTTAGCTCAGTTGGTAGAGCGCTGCTCTGCAGTCTCTGAGGTCCCAAGTTCTATTCCCAGCACTGCAAAATGGGAGAAGGACATGGCAACCCACTCCCAAGGCAATCCCGAAACAGCCATTGAAAACCCTATGAGGGTCACTATGAGTCGGACTCGACTCGATGGCACCTAACAACAACAACAACAATGCAACATGGTGAAATTACTGAATTCAAGATGCTTAGTTCCATCGTGACATGAACTCCTTTTGTAAAGAAAATTCCTGCTTTTAATTAGCTTCCGAGGTGGCAAAGAGTTATAGAAGGACAAGTGTCACAAAGATGTTCTTCAGGGGTGAAAGAAAATGAGAACTTCCAAGGTGATACTGTCTTCTTCTTGATTTCTCTACTGCATTGTCACACACTTGGGGCCACATTCCTTATGGAATTAGAAAACTAAAAACCAATTTCTTCTGTAACATATCCCAAGATCTAGATTCTGTGGTGTAAGTGACTGACGTGGTGAGGAAAGAAGTCTTTGTTAAGTCTCTAGACACAGACTCTATCTGGTGATATGGTTTGCATATGGTATCTCTTTTAACCCAAACAATAAATGTGGCCAAACTATTAAAATTACCACTTTACAGGGGTATAATGTTGAGAGAGGCCAAGGAACTTGGCCAGTTCGCAGAGTTAGCCAAAGCCGAGTCTTGGACTCTTAATTTTTTGGACCAATGAACACGCTATTTCCACTCTTCTGTGTTATCTCCCCAAATGGAATGGTTTTATCTTTGTGAAATGTACTGAAAATTACAAACATTGTAACAACATTGTTGTTGTTGTTAGGTGCTGTCAAGTTGTAGCGACCCTCGTAAGGTTTTCAATGGCTGATTGTTTCAAGATTGCCTCGGGAGTGGATTGCCACGTCCTTCTCCCATTTTTGTGGTGCTGGGATTTGAACCCAGGACCTCAGAGACTGCAGAGTGGTATTCTACCAACTGAGCTAAATCCTAGCCCCTACAAACATTAGAAGGGGCTGGGATTTAGCTCAGTTGGTAGAGCACTGCGCTACAGTCTCTGAGGTCCCAAGTTCAATTCCCAGCACTGCAAAAATGGGAGAATGGACCTGGCAATCCACTCCCAAGGCAATCCCGAAACAGTCAGCCACTGAAAACCCTATGAGGGTCACTATGAGTTGGACACGAATCGACGACACCTAACAACAACAACAACAAACATTAGAAGCTGTTTTAATGCCAGTGGACTCTTTGGGAGGTTGGTTGTCCCACTTATATGAAGATCCTTTCCCTTTTCCTTCTTTACATGCCGGTCCCATCTCCACACATCCCTCTGAAATGGCTTCAATTCTTCACATTGCTTCCCCCTAAAAGGTAGCTCAGAACTGCCACCATCACCACCACCTCTGACACTATCATCATCATCATCATCACCACCACCATCTTCACCAGCACCTCCATCATTACCACTACTGTTATCTTCAGTGTCAACAACACCACCAATACCACCACCACCACCTCCAACACTATCATCATCATCACCACCACCATCTTCACCAGCACCTCCATCATTACCACTACTGTTATCTTCAGTGTCAACAACACCACCAATACCACCACCTCCGACACTATCATCATCATCATCACCACCATCTTCACCAGCACCTCCATCACCACCACTGCTGTCATCTTCACTGTCAACACCACCACCACCAC
>VMDO01038491.1:0-13423 GCA_007922755.1 Pedetes capensis
TAACCCCTATCCCAATCTTACTCCTAAGGAAAGCTATAAACTTTCTGTTAACCTGGAAAATGTTTTCATTTAACCTAGATAGGAAAAAATAGTAAGCACATTATTTACAGTAGGTTCATAAGTTCAAATTATATTTGCTGGTTCTGATCAAATTGTAAAATTTAGTGAACATTATACAACCTCAATAGAAAAATCTATAGTAATAATTTCATTTTTCATTTAAAGACTTTGTATATAAAATAAACTTGTTCATTATACAATATTTTGAAAATAGACTATTTAGTGGGGAGATATTTTAAAAACTTATAATTCAAGGATAACTATATTTTAATGTATTTCTTTTCATTTTTGCCAAGTTGAATCAATACTGAATATAGATCTTTGGATCTTGTTTTTTTTTTTTTTAACTTGGTATTAATGTATGCACACTTTAAATTGCAGAAACACTTCAAAATATTTAATGAACATGTAATGATATAGATCAGGCATATTTCATGAAAATTTTCACTTATTTTGTGCATTTTGATAATACCTGATTGTGACATTATAATTATGGATGTGATAAACAGAAATAGACATTCATGGTAGATATAATTCTGACTTTCATTAATGGAGAAATAATGTAAATATTTTTTCTAATTTATTCTTCTTTAAAGAATAAGTTATACATTCACACAGAAAATCATACAGCTCTATAAAGTATAGATTCCTATTCCTCTCCTTTTTCACTCTTAAGGTAAACGTTATCAACTCTTTTAGCTAATTCATTGTTGTCTTTTAACAACCATATCTTAAACTAATGTTTTCCTTGCTACTTCTAAATTTTCTATTGGAAGCATTAGCTGACTTTCCACTATGGAGAATGATGACCTAGCTTTTATTTCTCCCTTAGTCTTATCACACCAAGTACCCATCATATCTAGATCACCTTTCTGATGCATGTGAAGTATCATATTACTAACCTCACAATTAAGTACTGTAAGTACATAGAAGTGCAACCTGTTTCTATCTCTGGAAACTTATACAAACTATTATATCCCCAGCTTTCCAAAAATTAAAACACTATGTGGTGCATTTTTCTCTCATGTGCAGACACTTTATGTCTTTCCTAAACTCACAAACATTGATTCTTGGAAATGTTATTGTTTTATTTAATTGGTGATTCCTTTCTCTCCTTTGATTATAATTTTTCTTTCTGGAACACTCACTGAATTTAAAGATTTTAACTAGTACTCTGCATTTACTCAATTTTTCTCTTATATTCTGTTCATATTTTACTCTATTTTTCCAAAGCTTTTATTAAATTTTTCAACTTCTGAATTATATTTTTAAATTCCAAAATATCTATTTCCATCCTCCTTCTTAAAATTGTATTTCATTCTTATTTCAAAGCAGTAGTACCTGCTGCTATCTTTCTCTAAAAATAAATACATATAATTTTATATATTTATACAAAATTAAACATATGTATATATTTTTTTCTTTGCCATGAAGATGCCAGATCTCTGTAGGTTTCTCTGTTTTTTTTAATTTTGCCTTCTGTCCTTCATGTAGAGTTTTCTGTAGCCTGTGGCTGGTGACTTGGTGATGATTTAATGTTTTTTAATTTTTATGTTAGAAATAGTAGTGTAGTTTTTATTTATCCCTATGCTATGGACGATGAGTCAGTTAGTTGAAGGGGGGTGTCAGTTTCAACATTCCATAAGTAAAACTTTTCTTCTCCATTCTTTCTCTGTGATATATGCTTTCCAGAGATCTCTGTTTTACTCTTTCTGGAGAATAAAGTGACAGTCTTTTCTGGAAAGTGAGTAGTTGGGTGAGTAGGACAGTTGTTAGACTATTTAGAATTGAGATGGGGTCCTGCTGTAAGAATGACTGCAACTGCTTCTTAAACAAATTTCCAAGTAGTAATTTTTATTTGAAATACCCACTGGATTCACCAATTATTAAGGGCTTTAAGAATAAGCTTTTTCTTGTCTGAATCTCTTATTTGATTTCTATTTTCCAAACTATGACTATTTTTCTTCTTTTTATCATTGTCTTTATCATTGAGATATTTTTCCTTAAAATTTCTTTGCTTATTTTCAAAACAAAATTAATATTCACACCTCTACCTCTGCCAAAAAATGAAAATGGTATTTTTTTTGCCAATTTGCTTTCTAAAAATGCTTTATCAATTCATGTTCTTATTAGCAGTGTCTTGAAAGCTTTTAAGTCCTTATCATACTGCTAAATGAAAAATTAACATGAGTTCAATTGAACAAAGGTTAATTGACTCTGAAAAGGTTTCTAAAACCAGTCAACATTCCAGGCCAAAGATGGTTCAGAATGTCCCCCTTTGCAATGTTATAAGTTACTTTTATAGCCAGAAAGACAGGAAATGACATACAGAGTTTACCTGATTGGTACAGTCTTGCCACTGATTTATGTGAGTACAATTTGGCAGTCTTTAACTAACGCTCAATTGCTTAGGTATAGAATTATGCTCTTAGATTATGTCACACAATCTTTACACATTGAATTAGGCTGTAAATCATCATTTAAGTATGGAGGATGGTTTAGACCAATTTTTTTCTGACTTATCAGTATGCCAGTGATATTCTAATTTTTCTTAATACTTCCAATTTGTAACATGCAAAAATCAATGGCCTTCCTTTACACCAATAGTGAATATGAAGAGAAGGAAATCAAGGCAACAATCTATTTACAATAGCTTACTCACAAATTAAATATCTAGAAATCTATCTAACCAAAGACTCTAAAGACCTCTATAAGGAAAACTTCAAAACATTAAAGAAAGAAATAGTACATGATATTAGAAAATGGAATGGTCTCCCTTGCTCATGGATTGGAAGAATTAATATTGTGAAAATGACTATACTGCCTAAAGTGATTTACACATTTAATACAATCTCCATCAAAATTCCAATGGCAGACTTTGCAGAAATAGAAAAAAATCCTAAAATTAATATGGAAGCACAAAGACTGCAAATAGCCAAAATAATCCTAATCGACAAAAATATTGCAGAAGATAGTACAATACCTCACTTCAAACTATACAACATGTCCATAGTGGCAAAATCACCTTGGTACTGGCACAAAAATAGGCTTGGAAATCAATGGAAGAGACCTAGAGATACATTCATGCAACTATAGCTACCTAATTTTTGAGAAAGGCACTAAAGACATTCAATGGAGAAAAGATGGCCTCTTCAACAAATGGTGCTGGGAAAACTGGATATGCGTATGCAGAAAACTGAAAATAGACCCATAGCTCTCAATAGAATGAGAGTCAACTAGCAATGGATCACATCCTTAAAACTACTAGAAAAAAAGTTAGAGAACGCACTCCAACACATAGGCATTAGAAAGTATTTCCTCACCAAGACTCCAGTTACCCAGGAAACTGCACCAAGAATCCACAGTTGGGATTACATTAATCCAAAATCTTCTCTACAGGTAAGGAAACAAGCAACAGAATAAAGGGAGAGCCCACAGAATGGGAGAAAATCTTTGCATCCTACATATCTGACACAGGTATAATTCCTACAATATACAAGGAACATAAGAAATCAAACTCCAAGACAATAAATGAACCAATAAATAAGTGGGCAATGGAATTGAACAAACAGTTCACAAATGAATAAATATGAATGGCTACAAAACACATGAAAAATGTTCAATATCCCTACCTATTAGAGATATGCAAATCAAAACAAGATGCCAATTGCATCTCATTCCAGTAAGAATGCCCAAGATTAACAAAACAAATAATTACAGATACTGGTGAGGATGTGGAGAAAAAGGAACACTTTTACACTGCTGATGGGACCATAAGTTAGTTCAGCCACTTTGGAAGTCAATATGGCAGCACCATAGAAAACTAAGAATAGAACTGCCATACCACCCAGCTATAGTACTCCTGGGAATATACCCAATGAAAGATAAGTCATCAGACCACAGGGACACCTTCACCTCCATATTTAATGCAGCACCCTTCACAGTCACGGGGGTATGGAATTAGCCAAGATAGCCATCAGTAGAGGAGTGGAGATTGAAAATTTGTGAGATTATATGTGTGTGTGTGTGTGTGTGTGTATATGAATATTACTTAGCAATAAAGATGAATGAAATTAAATCGCATGCAGCAAAAGATAGAATTGGAGAATGTCATCTTAAGTTAACTAACCCAGTCCCATAAAGAGACATACCATATATTTGAACTTATATGTGGGAGCTGGATCTAACTTAAAGGAAGAAAAACAAAAACTATACATATGTTGTTGTTGTTAGGTGCTCTTGAGTCAGTGTCCAACTCATAGTGACCCTATGTATAACAGACAAAACACTATTGTTCCTGCTTCTCTACTATTCATAGAGTTTTGATTGGCTGATTGTTTTTTGGGAGTGTGTTGCTGGATCCATCTCCCAAACCTACAGTACCTGTTGTTCCCATGCAGTCTCCCATTCAAGCACTAACCAGGACTGACCCTGTTTAGCTTCTGAGATCTGATGGGATCAGACACCAGAGTGGTATGGCTGTAGGCATACATATGTAGATTTATAAAATGAATAATCATACTTATCTAACAAATGAAAATATAAGCAGTGTAGAAAGAAGCAGGGAGGGGGTTAGTGGCTGGGAGCAGAGGTTAGGTGAGGGGAAAGGAAATGGGAACTAATGTACAAGAGTAAAGGGGGAGAGGAAAGTCTCAAAATTTGTGATGCAACTATATGAATACATGGGAAAAATTAAGAAAGAAATATATCCGTGAGAATATAACCTACCATTACATATGATTTTTATTACATTTTAATTAAAATTCCTAATTTTTTCTCCTTTCCTTCTCTTCTTTAGTTTCAATGATTCTGGAAAATATGTAAGTGGATGAATGTGTAAACAACAGTGGTGTAAGAACTGCATAATGGTTAGAGCAAAAGACTTATTACTCTGTACCCCACCAACATTTATTAATACTAATAAAAATATACTGCCAAGTTGATAAACATAGAAATGTCATAATTTAAACTAGAGAAAGACCTAATTTAAACTTTTCACTACAGAGATATAAAAAAACAAGTGCACCATAAATAAGTGAAAAATGGTAGTAGTTGAGATTCAGAGATATTTGGTTATGCCGAGTAAACAAGAAATAATCTATGGACTTTTGTATGACCACAGCTGATGGTTGTTGTTGTTAGGTAATGCCAAGTGGAGTCTGATCTGACTCATAGCGACCCTCATTGGGTTTTCAATGGCTCATTGTTTCATGATTGCTTTGGGAGTGGATTGCCATGTCCTTCTTCCATTTTTGCAGTGCTGAGGATAGAACATGGGTCCTCAGAGAGTGCAATGGGGCACTCTACCAACTGAGCTAAATCCCAGCCCCATAACTGATTAGCATCTTTTTTTTTCTCCCCAGGCACTATGGAACATGGGGTCCATAGATAGTATTGGCAGTACCTATGATCTTTTCACCAGTTTTTGTTTGTTGTTTGTTAGGTGCCATCGAGTCGGTATCCGACTCATAGCGACCCTCATAGGGTTTTCAATGGCTGACTGTTTCGGGATTGCTTTGGGAGGGGATTGCCAGGCCCTTCTCCCATTTTTTGTGGTGCTGGGAATCGACCTCGGGACCTCAGAGACTGCAGCGCAGTGCTCTACCAACTGAGCTAAATTGCAGCCCTTTTCACCAGTAGGAATGCTAAAAGTATTCATATAAATCTCAGTTATAAATATATTACAATGCACAGTACTTTAAAGTTGTTTTAGCTGAGTGTTGGGGTACATGGCTTTAATCTCATCCTTTCAGGAGCTTGAGGCAAGAAGATCATGACTTTGGGACCAAAGGAAACCTGAGTAATTAAAGGAAACCCTGTCTCAAGATAAAAAGGAAATATGGACTGGGAGTATAGCTCAATGATAGAACACCCAGTTGACATGCACAAGGCCCTAGTTTAACCCCCTAGAAAAATTTTTATTGTTCATATTTATGTGGTACAGAGTGATAATTCAGCAGAAATGTACAGTGTTCAATTATTAAAGCTGGGTTATTAACATTTTCATCTCCTTAAACAATAAGAAAAACTTTTCATTAGCTTGTATTAATAATTGTAGATATTTATGAGTTATCCTGTGCTTTTCTTAATATTGTCTACATTATAGTGGGATTTGTTGTGGGATTTTCATAGATGTGGATTCTGTATTTTGAAGTTGTTCTCTCCCTCTTTATCCCACTATATTGTCCCCATCCCTCTCCCAACTTCCTCATCACCCTCCCCTTCCCACTGGCCCCCTCCCCCTGATGTTGGGTCCTCTTGTATTTTCCAATCTTAGATATGTACACTTGTTTATATATAGATATTTATATATATTTGTATGTATATATTTATATATATTTGTATATATGTTTATATATATTTATATATGTATATTTATACATATACACCTATAGATATATGCACTTATATATAGTATATAGAATTTTTCTTTATGGTAGAACATTCCCTATCATATGAGTGAGAACATGTGGTATTTCTCTTTTTGAGTCTGGTTCTTTTGCTTACATTGATGGTTTCCATTTCCATGTATTGTGCTACAAATGATGTAATTTCATTCTTTTTTATTGCTGAATAATATTCTATTGTGTATATATACCACATTTTAAAAATCCAATCACTTGTTGATGGACATCTGGGCTGATCCCATTCCCTTGCAATTTTGAAACGTGCTGCAAAAAACATGGACTCAGAAATATCCCTGTGATAAGATGATTATCTTCCTTTGGTTATTTTCCAAGAAGTGGTATAGCTGGATCATATGCAAGTTCCATTTTTATTTTCCTGAGGAATCTTGTAATTTCCATAATGGCTGAACTAATTTTTAATCCCACTATCGGTGTAAAAGGGTTCCTCTTAGAAACATTTTTAAAATAAAAAAACCAAAATATTAAAGTTGTTATTAGTTCATACATTAGATCTTGCTAATGTAATAGTAAAGCACATATATTCTGTTACAAACCTGTTTTTAAAATATCTTGTGAAACATATTTCAATACTATTTATGCCCATGAAAGTTCTGGGTATTTTATTTAAGACATTAAAATATAGAAAATATTAAGAGTCCCACATAGATGAAAGAGATTCTCCTGAGCAGAATGAGAAATGGGTTAAATTTTAAAGATTGCCCAACTTTAGGCAGATTGAGGAATAGATTATTTGCTTATGTAGTTTGAAAATATTGCTAAATTTTAAAGGATTTTAATTCCATATGTTTTCCCTTTATCTGATCATTTTACATTTTCAAAATGTTAGCATTTCACTTTGTTTTCAACTACAGTCCTTTTTTTCTAAAACAAAGTATAGAATTAAGTGAGACTTTTGAATGCCTCATTGGTTTTGTACATTTTTCACTGGATATGATGGCAATACTCTAAAGAAAGAATGGAACAATTTGCCATTCTAATTAGGCCATTCTAGCACTTAATTTGCCATACTGTAATCACCATGCCTTTCGTTCTCTTTCAATGCACATTTAAAATTGAAAGAGGGAATCTGTACTGAAGAAAGTAACCAATAGTCAATTAGAAACATCTGGTAATAAAAAGTTTGAGGTGGAGGGTCATAGTTGGCCTAGAATAAATGCACATCTTCAAATATAGAACTTGATACTAGAATACATTCCTGAGCATTATTGGTAATAAAATCCAGCAATTCTTTAAAAGTTAAGAGATACAATTAGGTCTATCAATTAGATAATACCCATTAAAATAGAAAATTTACATTTATTTAATTCTTCAGGCAGTTGTGGCATACACAATAAAAACAAGATTCAGAAACTGATTTTAAAATGCTCAGAGTTCTGAGGACTCAAGCAAGAGGCTCAGACATAAAGACCAAAAATTATTTAATGTGATCAGAAAAATAGATATATGTTACAGGTTTATTGTGACCAAACTAAAGATAAAATTCACTGATTTGTGGCCAGAAAGGGAATTAACAGAATGTATGGACTTAAAATTGTTTGAGATGGTTTACTAGTTGAAAATATTAAAAAATAGGAAATTTGGTGTGAGGGACTAAACAAGACATCTGAATTGATCCAAGGGAGTAAATACCAATGGAGGTAAGCTAATTACTACAATTGGTTACTTTTTCTGAAGTATTGGGGAAGAATATCTGTTTACTTCAATTGGCTTTTACTCATGAGCATTCCATGGGGTACTTTATTCTAAAAGATACTCTTAGGAAAAATATGAAATAGAGTACCACTAGCTTTGAGACTATGTATATTATTGTTGTTGTTGTTGTTAGGTGCTGTCGAGTCTGTATCCGACTCATAGTGACCCTCATAGGGTTTTCAATGGCTGAGTGCTTTGGGATTGCCTTGGGAGTGGATTGTCAGGTCCTTCTCCCATTTTTGCAGTGCTGGGAATTGAACTCAGGACCTCAGAGACTGCAGCGCAGCGCTCTACCCACTGAACTAAATCCCAGCCCACTATGTATATTAGACTTAGAGAATCCCAACAGTAATAAAATCGTATTTATTTTATTGTAAATGACAACTGTTATTCTGAGGAACCAGTATTTCATAGAACATATTTTAAATTACTGATTTGATAGTTTTCACCTCACCATATACATATAATGAGCTGGGATTTAGCTCAGTTGGTAGAGCAACTATGAGTTGGATACTGACTCGACGGCACGTAACAACAACAACAACATATACATATAATAACCCCATATGCTTACATGATCACATTTTCCTAGTTAATAAAATTAATAAAATATTTTGAATAAAATAGCCAGAATGAAATATAAAAAGAAAGTAAATTACTAGGGAGACAATTTAACAATTCTCTTTTATGTATAATATTTTTTGTAATACTGGGTAAACTAATTGATTTTCATTATCAATTTCAAGATTAAAGAAGAATATAATGAATAAAAACTATTAAAAATATGGAGAATTGCCATTTTGAATGGTAAAAATGATATCTGTGAATTAATGAACAGGTACTTAAGATCATTGTTTCCTACATTTTGTGATGAAAGTTATGAGTCCTGATGTTCAAATTATGTTTGTTACAATTATCATTATATCATATATACAATTCATAGATTTACTTGGAAACCTCAGAAATTCTAGCAACTTCCTGAAACAAAGTACTAGAGAGTCTGCTATCAAGATATTTTATGACTGAGCACCTTGGAATAATAGAATTTTGGTAAAGATAGAAGAAAACAACTTGCCAATATTAATCACATTGTTTTTTTGTCTGAATAGACTCAAGGGAAAAGTATTTAGTCTTAGTAGTAATGATATATTACAAATAATTGTATTTTCTATTTTTAAAAATAACCTAGAGTTTTGAGAAAAATGAGGGGAAAAGGCTTACTTAAACTATTATAAAATTTAAGAAAATATTTATTCTGTAGAAGATAAAAGGTGACCTACACTTAATAGGTAGATACTAGTTTCCTTATGGATAAGATACACAATTCCTCATTAAAAAGAAATAATCTTAACTGAAATTCTAGGAAAAACATGGTTAGAATAAAAATCAATCCAATAAGACAAAAGCCATTATACAAGACAGAAGACCTTTCAGGCTAGTAAAAGAGATGTATATTTTCAGACCAAATAGGAAGTCAAAAGCAAATGACATAAGGGCTGATAGGATTGACCAAATAACTGCTCATTTTATTATCTGCTTAAGAATTTGGTGACTGAGAAAGGATAACAAAGCAACAAAAGCATTTTCAAAGTGAAAGCTGTGATACGATTCTTATGAGTACAGCTAACATCACTAGGAATCATAGTTAATAATAAATCAAGGAAAATGGAGATGGGTCAAATATTTGAATATACCTATAATTGTGGCTGCTGGGATTTGGCTCAGTGGGTAGAGTGCTGCGCAGCAGTCTCTGAGGTCCCAAGTTCAATTCCCCGCACCGCAAAAATGGAAGAAGGGCCTGGCAATCCACTCCCAAGGCAATCCCGAAACAGTCAGCCATTGAAAACCCTATGAGGGTCGCTATGAGTCAGATACCGACTCGACGGCACCTAACAACAACAACAACAATAATTGTGGCTACTCCTACACTAAGAGATGAGTTTTCTTCTTAGCAAGATTTTCCAATTTTGTTATCAAATTAATTTTATATTTTCTTAGGAGGAAATTCAAATGTAAAGTATATATTTTACTGAAGGTAGTTTTTAAGTTATTGGCAAATAATATAATGTGCACTAGTGCTTGTAAGATGTTTAATCAATGTTTTGGACTGTGCTCAAATCAATCCAAATCATGGCCAATTTCTTCTCCTTTTAAATTTGATTGTGTTGCAGGTATTTAATTCTATCTCATAGTGGTGCTTTGTTGGATATTTTCCTAACCTGCTTCAATATTAAGCTAGGCAAGTCATACAAATGACTGCCAACAACTGAAATTGGCATGTATTCCAGGTAGTTATGAAGGTTGGCTTGAAACCCACCAGAGAGTTCTAACAATTTTCAAGCCATTAGCTCATGTCTTAGTCCCATGGAGAAAACTTGAAGATGTTCTACAAGTCTGTGACAATAATGCAAAAATTCTACACAATTAATTTTCAAAATTAGTTCACATTACCCTTATATTTTACTTCTACTTTTTTATTATATCCCACAAAAAAGAATATGGAATATAAAAATTATATATGAGGGACATCCTTAAACATCCTGCTTCACAAAGTCTCAAAGGGCGTGTTGACCTGAGATTATATAATATGCATAGCCTGGTTCAAATTTTATGTTATCATTTGCTTATTTGATCTTCAAATATCTGTAGCCAAGGTCGTTTGTGACCATAGTTCTTTGTTGGTCTAAATTGAGCTGAGTTATAGACCCATGCTTTCACAGAAACAGTAAGTCTCTAACTGATTTATTCTCTCTTCTTTCCATTAATACATCAGAGACACAATCTTCAAATTGAGAAAAAATGACAGGAATAACAATAAAATAATACTAGTCATGAGCCTGCCTGCAGCCATAGTACCCTGGTATCTCATCCTATCAGGTCTCAGGAGCTAAGCAGGGTCAGCCCTTGGTTAGAATTTGCATGGGAGACTGCGTGGGAACACCAGGTGCTGTAGGCTTGGGAGAAGGACCCAAGCTCTCAAGAAGGACCCACTCTCAAAACACAATCAGCCATTGAAAACACTATGAATAGCAGAGAAGCACTAACAGTAGTGCAGATCATGACATAGTGTTAGGTAGTGTTTCATTCTGTTGTACATAGGGTTGCTATAAGTCAGATCAGACTTGATGGCAGCTAACAACAACAACTGTCATGAGCCATATAAGATATTCTGGTCAATGATAGGCTGCATTTTATGGTGCCTTATTATAATGAAGCTGAAAAATTCCTATGACCTATTAATATCCTAGCTATTTTAATGTCACAGTGCAATGTGGTGACGCCTGTGTAAGTAAACCTATTGTACTGCCAGTTTTACAAAAATATAGCATATATAATTATGCACACTACAAAATACTTAATAATAAATAACTATGTTTCTCATTTATGAATTTACTGTACTATACTTTTATTGTTTACAATATACACATTCTACTTATAAAAAATGTTTTCTGTAAAACAGTATGCTGTGTTCTACTGCCAGCAGCCTCAAACATCTCTTGTTAATGGTGTCTCTTGATTGTATCAAGAAACTATGTTGAGTGATTGACTTATGCCATTTAGGTTTATTTAAGCACATTCAATGCTTCCACAAGTACAAAATCCCCTCATGATGTATTTCTTAGAAAGTGTCTCCTATGTTAAACATCATGATTGTATTTTTCACTGATTATTTTCTCTACTTTTGGAACTGTGAATAATTTAGCTCAAGTTTATAGATAATATAGTTTCTATATAACTTGTGAAGAAACCTCATAATTCACTAGCATCAATTCTACAATCAAAATTTAAATGTATTAGCAACAAAATATTTGTGCATATATATGTGGGGGGTATATACACACATACATATTACATTTCTTTACTTATATTTATTAGGTACTTAATATGTGTCATGGAATGTGTAGGGTATTGAGGATACCAAAGAAAACATAGCAGGTATTGTTTATAGAACTTATATTTTGAGCAAGGAGCTCGACAATAAATAAATACATAATGCAATTGATGTAGAACAAATGAATAATTCATATAATAATCTCTTTTTAAAACTTGAAAAATATTGACCAATGTGTAGTAAATGGCTATGTTTATACTTTCAAAAGGCCACAGTAAGCAATCAAACGTTAAATGATTATGAGTATGGCCAACAAGATGCAAATGTATCTTCATTCCTCTCAGAGCCCCAGTTACCTCCAAACTTTTGTTCTACAATCAATTGTTGAGAAGGAATAATAGAATCTTCATTATATGTTGCATTTATTAATAGTCTACGGTGTGCTAGACAAAAAGTTCTGAGAATACCTAAAGGATGCATGCTCCTTTTAATTCTCTTAATTCTCTTAGCAGTCTTCTAAGCCTTTTTTTTTTAAAGGTAAGAGTTTGAGGGAAAAGAAAGATTTGTAATTTCCCTAGAACTACACAACTATTGAGTGAAGTCAGGGTTATATAATCCCAGATGTTGTAAACAGCATACCTAATCTCTCATTTACTTAGTAAAACTAAGCAAATATGGAAAAAAGATGTAAGTAAAAGAGAAAAATTACAACTTCTAGGGTTAGAAAAAAAATGAAACAAACAAATGGTTCCAGAAACATGTAATTTAAAGCTTGTATTTTTTCATATGTAACTGGAAAAGAAGGAAATTATTCTTTAAATGATAAATATGAGATAACAGAGTTATCATTGGATATTTGGAAGCAATTAACTCTACAATTCATAGACAAAAAAATAAATTATTACAGATTTATGTCTATGAAACCTCCTTATAAAATAACAGAGGACTTGAACGCAAAACAGAAAATTACAAAAAAGAAACTGTAGGCCATACGAGAACTGGTGTCAACATTTTTTAATAGCATAATTTGAACACTTGTGTCATGGATAGTGTTTGTTAAAAACCACATGGGAGGCATCATGACATTTGTTTTCTGCTCAACAGGGGAATCTAATTTCAGTTAGGACCCAATCTGGAAAATATTAGTACTGCCTCAAAGCAAACTGATGCATTAGCCCTTTTCTTACCAAAATGGTAATTGAGCAAAATGCTGATCAGGCAGAACACAGAGGCAAGTAGCCAGAGAACTGAGAATACATATTAGAAAGGATTTTTAAAAAGTATCAGCAACAATTGAGTGAAAATAGCCTATTCCCTAGAAATATTGGCAGAAGTTCTAAGGTTGAGAAATAATGCTTTCTTAGTAATGAAATTGAGTGTGTCCTGAAATATACCTATATATTGGTGACAT
>VMDO01038492.1:0-13371 GCA_007922755.1 Pedetes capensis
GAGGAGGAGGAGGAGGAGGAGCAGCAGCAGCAGCAGTAGCAGCCAATAGGTTCCAGGTCGTCCTGGCTTTCTCTTGTGCACAGCTCTTCCTGGATGACTAACAATGATCCTTGTTCACTGCTAGACAGAGGCAATGGCCTTCCAGAAACTTCGGTGATCCCACTCTGGCAGCTAGACAAGCCTGGCTTCCCACAGCTCTGACTGCTTCCTCTGTGCCCATGCTTTTGGAGACCCGTTAGTAACTTTTCTCTGAACCAATGTCTCTGACCTCTGAACCTTACTTGTCTATCTTCTCCCATATTTACTAAGATCTAATCCCACAATGCCTGCAACTGTGGCACTGTGGTGGCTGATCCTATGGGATCTCGGAAGCTAAGCAGGGTTGGACCTGGTTAGTACCTGGATGGGAGACCGCCTGGAAACACCAGGTGCTATAGGCTTGGGGGAAGGACCTGGCAACCCCCTCCCAAAAATCAATCTGCCATTGAAAACCCTAAAAATAGCAGAGAAGCACCGACAATAATGTTTCATCTGTTGTATGTAGGGTCACTCTGGGTCAGACACCGACACGACAGCACCTAATAACAACAATCCCTAAATAAGTCCCACTGTCCATACTACTCATAGTGATTCAGATCCCTGGTTGAACCCCCAGGGGTTCAGCCATTGCCTGGATCTGACCATAATGAACCCAACCAAGGAACCCAAAGATGCAAAGGATTGTTCAAACTAAGTCATTTCACAGCAGTGGAGGCCAAGGAGGCTGAGAAGGCTGGAGAGGTGATGGTGTGGGTGAGACCTGAGGGCCTGTGTGGCTCTTGCATTAGTTGGCTAGTACACAGCCTTCTACCCTCCTTTCTCTTCACTGGCATTGCTTTCCCAGCCCATCCTGCCATCACGGATGGCCATTTCACCCAGCATTGCCAATGAAAAATAAGAAAAAATCTGCCATGAGATTTAATGGAATGCTATTTGCTTCCTATGAAAAGGGAAGGGGAAAAAGCTCGTATATATCACCCTCCCCCTAGCTCTTCCTTCCTCGAACTGATCCATGATGCCTAGACCGACTAATCCATGATGCCTAGAACAATGGCCGACCTCTCACACTGAGCATCAGGAAACGCAAAGGAAAAATAAGCCAACAATGCTAAAGATGGAGCAGAGACAGAACCTGCTTCATGATGGGATCAATGAACTGCCTGACCAAGCCTAAGCCTCCCGATCTTTGCCCTTCCTGTAAAATAAACAATAAATGTTCTTATGATTTAAGCCAATGTTATTCAGGTTTTGTTACTTGAAACCAAATGTACTACTTATCTTACCAAATGTCCTTGAACTCTTTAAACAATCATGAGAAAAGGAAATGAAACAGAAAAGAAATTTTATTGAGTACCTACTATGGGTTGGGCTTATGTGAAGCATTTTCACATATGTTTTCCTATTTAGCCCTCACAATTATTCTGGGAGGTGGGAGCTATCTATGTCTTAGAGAGGAAGGAATTGACCCATAGAAATTTAAAACCGGCCCAAGGTCAATTAACTTATTAAGCCACAATTTAAATCTTCTGATTTAAAGCCCAATTTAATTTTAATTAGGCCATACCTAGGATTACTCGAGAAGAAGTTAAAAATGTAGGTTCTGTATCATTAAAGTTTATGAGATGAAACTGGTATGAAGAAGTCATGTCTAATAATCAGAGATAACTAAAAATCAGATCAGCCTTTCTAAGTTCTTCAGAAAAAGAAGTATGCATGTATGAGAGATAGGGCCATTTTTAGGGGTGTGGTAAACAAATTCTAGCATTGAATGAGAAAGTGACTTAAGCTTCCTTCTAACTCTAAGAGCTTGCTGAATTTCCAGATAGTGCAAAGGTATTTTCCAATTTATTCTGCCCACTATAAGTTTCTAAAATTAAAGTTGCCCTTCCAAGAACTCCATCTTAAAGATACTGTCTTAAACGGGTAGAACAAAGATCTAGTTGCTGATTTAGAAAGTAAAAACCTTTGCAGGCCTCTAGGCCATTCCTTAAAGAAAAATTAACATGACTGGCAAAGAACTTAGTAGGTTAAGAAAAGAGCAGCAACTCAGAAGGCATGGAGAGATGACTACATTCTATAGTCAAGGTACTGCAAAATAGAGAACAGTTTCTAGTCAACTATTTTCTTTTCTCAAAAAAAGACCACAATCCTAAGGGAAACACAAAAAGAAGAGAATGTTCCTCTCTAACAAAACCTAAAACTATTAAGAAGACATTTTGACTAAGGATTGACTCTACTCAACCAGAATTGCATTGGTAGATAATGATGATCTTTTGTTCCCTGTGCAGGGTAAGGATCTTACAGAGATGATGGGATTGAGAAGGAAAAGCATTTTAGTCTTCAGTCCTGAAGATCATTTTGGAAATCATCTCTGCATCTTTATAGACTCTACAGGAACTACCAATGACATTTAAGTTGTCTTTTGGACAATATGAGAGGGAGCTCCTACTTCCTACTGTGGAATCCATAGATGCCTTCATTCAGTTACAATACATGACAGGAAATTAAACTGCTCAAAAAAACCTTGAAAATAAAAACATGAATATGGATATTATAAATACAATGAACAGTGTAGTAAACAAATACACTACTTCAAAAGCAGAAAAGATCATATGTATTTTTCCTCCAGCCCCAAAACATCCCTTTATTTCCCTCTCTCACCTTGCAATATGCCGTTCATGTTTTTCATTCCCAGATTTAGGATAAAGGCCATCTCTTACCATTCCATTTAATTTGAATATTGTATCACCATTCCCTGTCAAGATACTATATTTATTTTTATTCTAGCATTCATGACAATTTTAAATTTTATATTCACTTGTTTATTTTATGTCTCTTCTCTTTATAATATTATCTTCAAGCAGATGAGAATGATATCTGTAGTACCTAAGTTTCACACAGTTTGACATTCAGTGGCCACTCACTGATAGAAGGATGTTGTTGTTGTTAGGTGCCGTCAAGTTGAGTCCGACTCATAGCGACCCTCATAGGGTTTTCAATGACTGTTTCAGGATTGCCTTGGGAGTGGGTTGCCAGGTCCTTCTCCCATTTTTGTGGTGCTGGGAATTGAACCCAGGACCTCAGAGACTACAGCGCAGTGCTCTACCAACTGAGCTAAATCCCAGCCCTGACTGAAGGATAGATGGATTAAAATATGGATGGGTGGATTGAAAGATGGATGGATGGATGAATGGATGGGAGAACAAATGAGAAAAAATTTCAGAGAGATAAATTAATCATGATATATCTTAAAAGTTGAGCAAAATTTGATGATTAAAGAGGGTCAGGGAGGATACGTTCTTGGTTCAAGGGACAGAGTGAAAAAATGACATATACATAGGAAAGTAACTTAGGGGCTTTGGGAGGCAAGGATTCCTACACGATGTGATTAGATTTCCTCCCCAGTCCACTATCATCGTGGTCACTCAGGATGGGCATAAATGGTGCCAATCAGGAAAGGATATGTTAGTTAACTTGTCATCATTGGCTTCATTTGTCAATTACAATTATTTTTTTTTTGCATTTTTTAAAAACAACACACATCATGCATGGATACATTTTGGCAGCAAAAGAGATGAAAACATTTTAGAATTGTGTAAGGCTAAAACTAAAACCCTATTCCCCCTTTACCCTTTATTTTACCCTGCCCCATTCATTTTTTTCCCTCTCCTGAACTAAACACTTAAGCATTAGAGGAGTATACAGTCACATCTTTCTCCCATGCATATATACACACCCATATCTACACAAATACACTCACATGTGCATCTCCCTGCACAACCGTCCAGGCACATAACATATCCACAGGCATACACACATAATGACAAATTCCCAATAGGTGCAAAGAAGGTTAATGATCACAGCTAAGAATTAGAAGGCTCCCTCTCTATTCACTGTGGGAACTCACCATGGAATTTGGACTTTATCATTCCTCATTCAGAAAGGAGGGGTTCCCCCCCCCATGAATATCAGAGGGCCTCAGTTTTCATAATGACAGGTAGAAAATATGATGTAAGAGCAACAGATTTGCAAGGAGATGCTCTGGAACTAAATTCAACATATCTACACACGGGAGAGACTTTTCTTTCCAACCCCATAAGGTTTACTAATTTCTATTAGCTTAGGAGTTGACTCTTCCTGAACCCCAAGTACTATGCTCATTCAATGCACTTGCTGTAGTCTCAAATTCTAGGATTGGCAGCCAATCTGTTTTTAAAAAATAGTTGCTGTGTCCTTCTGTACTCAGTGTGTATAAGGCTTCTCCTCTCCACAGATTTTCGCCATCTGTAAACTCTGCTTTCCCAAGTGCATTGTATCTATGAAAGGATTGCAGATTTTAAGGGACATGTGAGAAGCACCTTGGAAGAAGGACCTCCAAATAATGGGAGAGGTTTCCATGAGTTCTCTAAGCACAGTCCAAACTCCACTCTGCTAGGTATTAGCTGCCCAGAACAGACGCAATTTAAGGCCTCAGAAATGAACTTGAGCTCCTCTAATAAAACAACTATGTCACAGTTCATTTAATCCAAGATATTGAAAAGACCTGCAAAGCCTCAGGGCTGCCCACTCCGCAGGGATGTTTCCATGTTCAAGTAATACAGATGCTGTCCTCCCTTCCCAACTCAGCAGCTGTCATGCCCACACCAGCCTCCCTGCTATTCTGTGTGTTTTCTGGAACCATCGCTGGATTCGATCCAAAGGAGGTTCAGGCGGGGCTTTCTACCCATGAGTTCCTAATCGTGGAATGTCATAGAGAAATATGACTGTGGAATAGCCATGGGTGTCCAAAAATATATACATGGACTTTATGTTGTTGTTAGGTGCCGTCAAGTTGGTATCTGAATCATAGTGACCCTGCATACAAGAGGTGAAACACTATTGTCAGTGCTTCTCTGCTGTTCATAAGGTTTTCAATGGCTGATTGTTTTTTGGGAGTGGGTTGCTTGGTCCTTCTCCTAAGCCTACAGCACCTGGTGTTCCCAGGTGGTCTCCCATCCAAGTACTAACCAGGCCCGACCCTGCTTAGCTTCGAGATCTGACGAGATCGGATGCCACAGGGCTACAGCTATAGGTGGACTTTGAGTCCTTCACTATTTATTGAATGCCTACTGTGAGTCAGAGAGAAGGATCCAGCAACCCACTCCCAAAACTCAATCCACCATCGAAAACCCTATGAACAGCAGAGAAGCACTGACAATAGTGTTTTGCCTGTTGAAAGTAGGGTCGCTATGAGTCAGACACTGACTCAATGGCACCTAACAACAACAGCAACACTGTGGGTCAGGCACTGTTCCAGGCAATAGGGCTGCAGCTTTGAACAGGACAGAGGGCAATCTCTGCCTTTATGGAGCTGATATTGTACAGCATGAAAGAGATAACAAATATATAAAACACAGTGAGACATATGGTCCTGAGTGCTGTGGATAAAATCACTGGAGTACTGGAAATGCTGGGATGAGAGAAGTACAATTGTAAGTGTACAGGAGAAGATTTAATAATATTATGGCCATTTAGGCAATTTTAAGGACTTTGATCTTGAATTACTATGGCTCTAAATTAATTCAGAAGAAAAGTGTCAAGGTAAGCTTCAGTTCTGAGGGGAAGATCTAAGGAAATATTCATTGGCAGCCGAACCTTTCCTTCTCTTAGGATCTGTCCCATCTGTCCCATCGATGTCCATCAAAGAAGCTGCCATGTTCTTACAAGACATTGACCTTGTCCCCAATCCACTCAGTAGAAGGCAGATGACCAAAACAGGCTACTGAGTCTCTTCCATGAGGACTTCTTAGACTTGAGACTCAGAATATATGTCAGACTCTCTCATGACAGAAGCTTCCAAGTGTAAAACTCAAGAGTCATTGGTGGCCACATTTGCTACTTTGTGGAATGATAGTAGGAGAACCAAAAGCAGAGTAGAGCAAAAATAAGGGTACAATTATCCAAGATGCATTCAAGTTACTGGTGCATCTGAACCTACACTTGACTTCTTAAACCCTTCCCTGGACATAGAGAAACATGGAATAGAGCAACTAGAACCTGCTGCAGACAAGAGGCTGGGTATCTTGGGAGCACAGCAAAGGAAAAACCTATAATGCAATTCAAAATTATTGTTTGTATTATAATTTCTGTACAAAAGGCACAGGAACATTAGTCTATCACCCCATGATTTGGCCTGGCTGATAAAACCCCTGACTCTCACATTTACATATTGTTCTCAAGGTTATCATTGCCCTGAAGCAGGAGCCCGGAGGGGCTCTGGCCATGTAGACCTTGATGGATTAGACTTGCCTAGCATATCCTTGCAGGTGACCCTTTAGAGATCATCTGAACAACCTGGGAAGCTGCCTACAAAGAGGCATGGCCATCACCCCAGACCCACACAACTAGAACAGCTTGGATGGAGATTGAGACTAGTCCATTTCCCAAATGCTCCCTAGAGTTTATGCAAATCAGCGGGTATATGGAACCATTAACATCCGTGGTGTTAGGTCATACTTTAGACCTTCTCTACTATGCAGAGTAAATATGGAAAGCAACCTGCTGGGCTGTTAGCTATTCCCTGAGCATGTGACCTCAGTACTCTTGTATTTGCTGTGCCCTTTACCCGAGACATCCTTCTACTAGACATAGCTTGGTCTCTTGCTTCTTTTGAGTTTTTCCTAGAATACCACCTAATCATGAGGACTCCCCAGCTTCCCTGTCTAATATTTCAAACTCCTTAACTCACATCATTTCCTTTCCATCCTCTCGCTTTTTCCCCCACATCAACACGATCACCCTCTACTGTTTTGCATTTTATTTACTATATTAATCATTTCTATCTCTCTGCTACATGGAGACAAGTATGTTTGACTGTTTTTCTCATTGCAAAATTTCCAGGACCTGGGACAGTCCACGACAAGAAGAGGTGGTCAAATATTTATTGCAAGGAGGAGCACCACCTTTGCTGTGTCTCCACAATGGTTAATGACTCAAAGTCATTTTGATCCCAATAATACGGGATTTAGCTCAGTTGGTAGAGCACTGTGCTGCAGCCTCTGAGGTCCCGAGTTCAATTCCCAGCACTGCAAAAATGGGAGAAGGGGCTAGCAATCCACTCCCAAGGCAATCCTGAAACAGTCATCCATTGAAGACCTTATGAGGGTCACTATGAGTCGGATACCGACTCGACAGCACCTAACAACAACAACAACAATATGGAACTGGGTTTCTAGCATCTTTGTTAACCTTCTATACAACACCCAAATGCATGCTGTCTTGCACCCAGATTTCAACCTGCTTAAAGAGCATCTGAAAATGTTTCTCTGCCCCAGAAGGGAAACTCACCAGCCAAAACAGCCCGAAGGGCAGCTGGTTGTGAACTGGCAGAAGATAAAGTGAAAGTGCATGCATGTGTCAGCAAGATCTAGGAGGGAAGCCAGACCTGCACCTACCCAAAGCCTATCTTAGAGAGGAAAGGGGAAAGACCTTGCCCTCTGTTTCATTTTAGGCTAACAGGGTAAAGTCCGCAGCCATAGCACCCTGGCACCTGATCCTACCTGATCTCAGAAGCCAAGCAGGGTGGGTCTGGTCAGTCCTCAGATGGGAGACCTCCTAGAATACCAGGTGTTGCAGGCTAGGGAGAAGGACCTGGCAATCAACCCATTCCTGAAACAATCTGCCATTGAAAACTCTATGAATAGCAGATGAGCACTGACATAGTGGCACAGTATGAGAGAGTGTTTCATTCTGTTGTACATAGGGTTGCTATGAGTCGGACCCAACTTGTCAGCACCTCACAACAACAACAGGCTAAAAAATCACCAAGGGAAATGTACACTGAAAGCAGGATGTGGAGGACGGGCTTTGTTAAAGTTTCCTAACCTACATAGAAAACTTGTTGTTGTTGTTGTTGTTGTTAGGTGCCCTCGAGTCGGTATCCTACTCATAGAGACCCTCATAGGGTTTTCAATGGCTGACTGTTTTAGGATTGCCTTGGGAGTGGATTGCCAGGTCCTTCTCCCATGTCTATGGTGCTGGGAATTGAACTCAGGACCTCAGAGACTGCAGTGTAGCACTCTACCAACTGAGCTAAATCCCAGCCCGCATAGAAAACTTAGTATTATCCAATTGTTTTCCAGATACAAAGATAAAAATCCAGCTTCAAAGGTTTTCATAAAAGATATTTATGGAAAAGGTAATTTTCTGCCTTATAAAAAGTGCAAGTGCTTGACCCTTAAATATTTAAAATTTGTTTAAGTGAAGATGGGAGGGGGAGGAGGGTCAATGAGGAGGGATGAAGGGGGAGAGGTCAATCTCAATGTAAACAGCACAACTTTATGAGTATGTTGGAAAAATAGGGGAAAAGAGAAAAAAGAAAACCTACTAGAATAGCTAAAATAAAAAATAATAATAATACCAAAGGCTGGCAATAATGTAAATGGACTAGATCACTCGTGTAATACTGCTGAGAATGTAAAAAGGTAGATTGCCTTAGAAAAAAGTTTGGACTTATATCAAAATCAGGATGCACATATATAGATAAATATTCTCACAAAAAGACATGCAAGTAGGAAGGAGACCATTGATGTAAGGGGTGGTGATGGTGGAGGAGGGTCATGAGAGGGTAAGGGGGAAGTTATGTGAACAATGTACAATGAAATGCTTATATGAAAATATCATAATGAGACCCATTAAGATGTACATTAAAATTACTAACAAAATTTTAAAAAGAAAAATTAAAATGTATTTATGGTATACACTCTGGTGGTTTGATATATATTGTAGAATGGCTAAATCAAGCTAATCAACACACCTGTTACCTCACATATGTATGAGGACTTTTTTTGTAGGGAAAACAATTAAAATCTACTCACAGCAATTTTCAAGGATATAATATGTTGCTATTAATGCTAGTTACCATGTTGTTCCATAGATCCCCCATACAACACAGAATCACAGCTCTACTGTTCAACATGGTAGCTAGAGATAATAACAATGCATTGCATAGATATTAGGATTTCCTACTTTTTTAAGGCGAAAAAGCATTCCATGGTATATATGCCACATTTTTCTTTGCCCAGTCATCCAAATTGGTGGATCAAACTTTTAGTTTTTTTCTGGTTACCTCTTCTTCCCTTTCCCAACACTCATAAAGACGCCCACATTTTCTCAAGTTTCTAGGGAAGGACTGAGATGGGAAGAGACTCTGGAATGGAGCTGAGTCCTTAAGACTGCTTCACTTCTTTTTATTTAGGTGAGATAAAGAATCTTAACAAAGATTTATTGCTAATGGCAAAGTGGTACACACTTACAAGGGCCACTTACAAGGGCTGGCTCCAAGCTGGGTGCAGTGGTGCATGCCTGTAATCCCAGTGACTCAGGAGGCAGAGCCAGGAGGGTCGAAAGTTCAAGACCAGAGGCAGTCTACATAATTTAGCAAGACCCTGTCTCAAAGTAAAAAAATAATAATAATAAAAAAAATGGGCTGGGGGTGCAGCTCTTGCAAAGCACACAACCCCAGTACCACAAAACAAAACAACAGCAACAAAAAAAAAAAAAAAACAAAACAAGGGCCAGCTCCAAGCAGGAAGACTTTCAAGCCCTAAGGATAGATTTCATATTCTTTCCATCCCAGAAGGATCAGATTAGCCACCTGGGACAAATGCTAAACTGAATGGGATCCTTGAATAATAAGCCTAGGTCAGAATATCCCAGGGAAACGGTATAAGAATCACCCTGTGCCCCATGTATACATCTTATCTTCAGGAAAGTTGAGTGCTCATTTGCTAAACCTGACTTCCCCTGAACTTGGCTCCATCTTTACATGTGACTTCCTATCTGCAGACTGTATCCTCTTCCATATTCCTACCTTTTACAACTCTGCCATCCTTCCAGATCCAACAAAGGGCTTTCTGCCTCAAGAAGTCATTGTGGACATTTTTCCAACGTTGGAATGAAAAGTTGTAACTCTCCCTCCCTCTCACTGAGTAGTATCAATAGGTCTTTCATTTAACTATAAAACAAGTGCAGAGATATAAAGGACTTGGTGTTCCCATAACCACTTCAAAAGTGTGGCTACCTGTATAATATGAGTGCAAAAAAAAAAAAAAAAAACCAGTTTGAAATGTTCAAACTAAGACAGTACTTCAGAATAAATCATTAAGTGGTAAATGACTTTTAAAATGGCCATTTAATTAGAAGTCAGTGATGTTGTTGTTAGGTGCCATGGAGTAGGTGTCCGACTCATAGCGACCCTATGTACAACAGACAAAACACTATTGTCAGTGCTTCTCTGCTATTCATAGGGTTTTCAGTGGCTGATTGTTGTTTTTGGGGGGAGTGGGTTTCCAGTTTCTTCTCCCAAGCCAACAGCACCTGGTGTTCCCAGGAGGTCTCCCATCCAAGTACTAACCTGGGCTGACCCTTCTTAACTTCTGATATCTGAGGGGATCAGAAGCCACAGTGGTACAGCTACAGGCAAAGTCAGTGATAGCACTATGAAAACCTCCAAAAATCTAAAAGGAATCTACACTCAATTGCTTCTTCAGTTCTAGTTAGTTTTCACCTTTCTTAAAGAAACTGAAGTAAAAGTCATACCCAATGTACCAAGAGGCTTGGTTTAATGAAACAAAGGCTATATGAAACCCCTGACCAGGGAACCCACACCTGAAGAAAAGGCTTTGGCCCCAGAGTGAAAGACAGATAAATGTAGTTTACATACATGTGTGGGAGCGGGAAGGTTTAGGTAAAATAAGGTACAACTAAGGTATATAAGGTATCCATTGGTTTATGATTCCTGGAGTTAGCTAATTTTTTCAATTATCTGAAAAACATACAAATCCTTGTTACATTTGATTAAAGTAGGAAAAATCATGTTTTTGTTCCTTCACCAAAGTTCCTAGAATGTTACCTTTATATAGTGAGCCTGCCATCTAATGATGCTTTTCACTCCAAAAACAAGTAATTTCTCCATCATTTCCTCCATCTATTAACAAAGGTTATAATTTGTGGGGAATAATAACAGACTATGATGAATTCTTGCCAGGCATGGTGCATGCCTATAAGCCCAGCACTCAAGAGGCTGAGGTAGGAAGATCAACACAAGTTTGCAGACAGCCTGGGCTACATAGTGAGTTCCAGGTGAGCCTGAGCTACACAGAGAAACTCTGTCTCAAACCACCCCCTCTAAAAGAAAGAAAGAAAAAGAGAGAGAGTGAGGAGGAGGAAAGAAGGAAGGAAGGAAGGACAGAAAGGAAGGAAGGAAGGAAAGAATGAAGGAAGGAAGGAAGGAAATATTGTTAGTACTAGTGTCCTTTTAAATTTCTATTATGGAACCAGGATAACATAGGGATGTTATTCTTGCTTTATTTATTTTTAAAAGCAAAAAAAAAAAAAACTACACACAGGTACTACAATTGGCACATAAAATATTTTTGTTTCTTTAATCTTATAGAAACTATTATGCCCATTGTCAGATTCAAGCCATTGTATGTGTTCTTCAATGCAGAAGTACTTCAAATAAATTTTTGAAATAGTTATACCTTAGTTCTTACTGGTCTCTGAAGAGTTGCTCCACAACTCATCAGCTAAAAAGACTCATTTTTCACATTTACGTGTTCTGTGGGTGGAAGTCCAGACAGGGTACAGAAGTAATGCTTTGTCTCAGCCTCCACAACATGCATAGCCTCAGTTGGGAATCCCTGATGCCTTAGAGTGACTTGGTGTCTGGAGTCTAAGATCACCTGGAAGTACATTCACTCATGTCTGACAGTTCTTGGTGGCTGTGGGCTGGGCCCTCAGGCAGGTCTATTGCCCAAAGGCCCTGCCCCATGTGCACTGGGCTTTCCCACAACATGGCAGCTTCAGGATGGTTGATCTGCCTACATGGCAGCTCTAGACACCAAAGAGGAACAGCTCAGCAAACAAAATAGGAACTGTATTACATTTCATTACCCAGCTTGGGGGGTCAGTGTTATTTCTTCCATATTCTATCTATTCCAATTGACTCTCTAGGTTGCCCAGAATCCAAGGGATGGAGAAAACAGAACGGCTGTAGATCCTTCCTCTTATTGAGAGGCGTGCCAAAGATTTTGTGACCATTATTTGAAACACCACAAGCTAGAAGTACAGACAGTCCTTGACTCACAATAGGGCTATGCACCCATAAACTAATTACAAAATAAAAATGTTTTAAGTTGAAAATTCACTTAATTTCATTTCCTAACAAGTATCATAGCTTACCAAGATGGTAACCTGTCGAGCACTGGTGGCTTTACCTTGTGATGGTCAAGTTGACTGGGAACTGCCACTAGCTGCATCTGACTAGGTGACAAAAGAGTATTACTAAGCCCTGGGAGTGTTCAAAATTCTAAATCTGAAGAACAATTTCTACTGAATGCAAGTCACTCTTACACTTTCGTAAAGTCTAAAAATCACTAAGTCAAACCTTTGTGACTCAGACACAATTGTTAATTTTAAAGTCCTGTTTAGAGCAATCCTGTTTCAATGGTGTGTTTTTACTACTCACAATATTCCAGGTCTTATCTTCATTAGGAGTGTTTACACTGAGCAAAAATTAGGAAGGATGAAGTATTAAGGAAGGGATTGCAAACTCAAATGAATGCATGGCCATGTAGCTAATATAAGTGAGTGGAAGGGATCAAGTATGCGAATGCAAAGCTTCCCTTATCAAAAAGAATCTGAAAATCTGGATTTTTATGTGAATTCACCTGGCTTTTTAAAAACACATTGTGAAAAGGAAGGAGAGTATACACAAGCCACCAGTTTGCTCTTTCTATAATTGATAGATGCTCATTTATTTGATAAATATCTATTAAAGTGATGATGATTTGCCTGGGACTTTTCTAGAGCCTCAAAATTAATGACAGGATAACACTCTTCTTTATGAGGCATGAGTTTTCCCATATAATAAAGAAAATCCCTTGGCTAGATGAAAATGAGTTTACTTGTATCTTGAGCATCAACTTTGTGGAAACAGAAATAACTGTCCATCTGTTCTAAAACTTTACAGAATCATTATTTGTTCCATTAACACCAGAAATGGCCTGCCATCAGTAATTGCCCTGTGTATTGTGAATACTTTCACAGATACTGTGTCAAATTTAACGCTAAAATTTCTGAAAGATTAGTCAGTCAGTATCTACACACACCTTGCACTTTGAAATTAGAACTTTTTTTTTACTTGGGGGTTGAACCCAGGGCCTTACACATACTTTGCAAGTGCTCTGTCACTAAGCCGCACCTCCAGTCCTGTTTTTATATCTTATTTTGAGTCAGGGTCTCACTAACTTATACAAGCTGCCTCTGGCCTCCAACTTGTTATCCTCCTCC
>VMDO01038493.1:0-13419 GCA_007922755.1 Pedetes capensis
TACGACAATAATATTTAAGTAGATTTTCAGAACTTATACTTATTTACTACTATTTTACAAATATATAAAGAATTTCTCTATATAGTATATAGAGGGAAAATAATATTTCTCCATCTCTATTCAGATCATATGTTAAAATGAGCATAGAGTAGAAAATTAATCCAGAAAAAATATTTACAGCATTTTAGTTCTTTTTTCTTTTTATTAATTCCAACTAGTAATTTTATTTCCTAGAACAAATTAATGCAAGAAGTAATGATATTTCTTAAATTTGTGGGCATTTTCCATCATTTTATTAAAATGAAATATAGAAAAGGGGGCAGGTAACATTACTTTCTTTAAAGATAAAGTATTTTATAAAAAGTTTACAATTTTGTTGTTGTTGTTAGGTGCCGTCGAGTCGGTATCTGACTCATAGCGACCCTCTGTACAACAGGGGAAACACTATTGTCAGTGCTTCTCTGCTGTTCATAGGGTTTTCAATGGTAGATTGATTTTTGGGAGGGGGTTGCCAGGTCCTTCTCCCAAAGTTTGCAATAGGTAAGCTTTAAAATACTCCCACAAGTAGTCAAACTTCAATAAGGGTTTCAGAGTTTTATCAGGAGTGCTTATCTATTAGAGACCAAAAACGAATTCTAATTTTTAAATGCATGTTTGTATGCTATATTTTGTTAAGATGAATGTTCAGACAACATTTGCTATGTTGATGACCCATGAGTTCCTGGCCTATAGTCATTTATTTTATCTCAGGTGAGGATAGATCAGCCAAATAATAAAGAACAGGCAGGCACTAGATTTTTCAGTTAGAAAAACAAGGTAAATGACCTGAGGCCAAGCCTCATATGCGTGATCTGAATTGATAATTCTAGGACTTTTTTTTTTACTTTAAATTCCATTGGGCTAACTCACATTGCACTTTTTGCTAAATGAAGATATAGTCAAGAATGAGAATCCTTCCTTACCCTCATTTCATAAATCTTTCCAAGGTTACATATAAATGATTTAGGGGGCTGTCTGTTATTTTAAATTATCTGCCCCATTGATGTCTTACAAAAATGTAGATCATCAAGCACAGACTGAATAAAGACATTGATGGACGGGATGAAAATTAACACTAGTTGTAACTCCGAGGAGCCTGTCATTGTCTGCTTTACCACAGTCATCACCCATTTCTCTTTAACTATGTATAGGCTATTTAGCTGGAATTATAATTAAAGGCTGTAGTGTTTAAACTAACTCAGTTGTCACCTGCAGATTTACCGGAACAGGGAATACGGCACTATATACCATAAACATTAAATAGAAAATAATATCCACTCACACAAGGGTTATTAAAAAGTGTTCTGTCAACAAATGATTGATACACATGATGGCAATACAAGAAAACATAATATTTTAAAAAGTATAAATCATGTCTAATGCTTTCTTCCTCCTTTTTCCTCCTCTGGTTGATTAGTGTTCTCATCTGCAATGTGGCATCAGCAGAGACCTACAAGGGAATTATAGCAATGCATTTTCCCTAGGCCCACCATTTACACTATGAGTTATGAACTTACTATTAAGCTGCCACTTTGGTTTTGAAGAGCTTATGTTCATTAAAGGCTATGAAAGCATACATAGAGCAAGATGTAATTAAGATGAAAATAACAAAATATATAAATACACTCCTCAGTGGAAATGATGGCTTAATGTTTCACTTAATTTTATTGTCTGTATAATATACCCATGTCTAATGCTTGATTTGACAGGGTTGAGATTTAGCTCAGTTGATAGAGTGCTGTGCTGCAGTCTCTGAGGTCCCGAGTTCAATTCCCAGCATTGCAAAAATGGGAGAAGGGCCTGGCAATCCACTCCCAAGACAATCCTGAAACAGTCATCCATTGAAAACCCTATGAGGGTCACTATGAGTCGGATACCAACTCAATGGCACCTAACAACAACAATGCTTGATTTAGCCTGCAGTCTTATCCCTGTGGCATCCAATCCCTTCACATCTCAGAAGCTAAGCAGGGTGGGGGCTGGTTAATACTTGGATGGGAGATCACCTAGGAACATCAGATGCTGTAGACTTGGGAGAAGGGCCTGGCAACCCATTCCCAAAAAATAATAACCCATTGAAAACCCTATGACTGGAAGAGAAGCAGTAGCAATACTGTTTCGCCTGTTAGATATAGGTTGCTATGAGTTGCACACTGACTTGATGGCACCTTACAAAAACAACAACAATGCTTGTATTTACTATATTACACTTTAGGTATATAAACTTTAAGGTCATCTAGAAATCAATGTTATGCCAGTTGTATGTTGAATGAACACTATACACTAAGACTATAAATTCTGAAATGGATACAAAATTTTAAAAGAGAAGATTATATATTTTAGGACCTTGAAGTCATATTTTAGGTTACTCATAAGTTTTCTACAAAACTTAACACTCTTCTGGTATAAAATTAAATAACATGATAGCACAAAGCAAAGGAATTGAAATCATATTACAGAACACACATATTTGGTTAAATATTTTTAAATGGAAAATCTTATTCATTTTTTCTACAACTTAAAATTAAGAAACTGAAGATAACTTTTTCTTTTAATCTAAAAGTAAACCCAATATGTTATGTCTTTTTCTTTTAAATTTTTATACAAATTGTTGTTGTTAGCTGCCCTTGAGTCATGTCCAACTCATAGCGACCCTTATAGGGTTTTTAATGACAGATTGTTTCAGGATTGCCTTGGGAGTGGGTTGTCACATCCTTCTCCCATTTTTGCGGGGTTGGGAATCGAACTCAGGACCTCAGAGACTGCAGAGCAGTACTCTACCAACTGAGCTAAATCCCAGCCCTTTTATACAATTAATTATTACATAATTGAGTGATCTTTTCCCCTTTGATTTAGAATAAATCTTATTTCTCCATGTCAGCAAAGTATATGAAAAAAAGTTATTTTGTCAGTGTATTTAAAAAATACTGTTGTTGTAGAAAACACTAAAACCTTAAATTCATGGCCATTCTAGGCAATAAACATTTCAATCTTGCTTTGTGTTATATGTGAGCATTTATTTTTCCATGAAAGAAAATTTGTCATAAGTATTTAAATGATACTTTCCATAAAAAAGAAACTGCATTTTATTCTGTTAGTTAGAAGAAATCATACCTCATACACATATCTGTGCAGGCACCATTTTCTTTCATTCCTGCCAGAAGTAGAAACCTTAGGGTTAACAAGAGATCTAAGTGTTTAATTTTGTCACACCAGCAACCCAATAAACCTGCATGCAATGACCACATTCCTGAGATAGATGAGCAACACTAACTCCTTAGGGAACTCTTAGCCTGAATCATTTAGAAAAACATCCCTAAATTGACTTTATTTGGATAAGTACTATGAAGAGACAAAAAATCAAATGGGAGAAAATAAAATTAAAATTTTTCATTTGACAGTTTATTTCACTTTAATGGCAATTTAACACCTGTGCTTGAAAGAGTTCTATTTTTTTTTATTAGAAATTTTTAATGTACATCATAATGTGATTCATTTTGACATGCTTTTCGTTGTGACAATTTTCATATATGCAATTTGATAAGCATTATTCATATAGGTTACCCCTTACCCTCCTCTATGAAAGAGTTCTATTTTTAATGAGATAATGTTTCTCCATAGATAACACCAATAAAGTTACATGAACGTAAGATACTGTTGTTAGGTGTCCAACTCTTAGTCAACCTATATACAACAGGCAAAACAGCATTGTTAGTGCTTCCCTGCTATTCATGGGGTTTTCAATGGCTGATTGTTTTGGAGGAGTGGGTTGTCAGGTCCTTCTCCCAAGCCTACAGCACCTGGTGCTCCCAGGTGGTCTCCCATTCAAATACTAACTATGCCAGACCCTGCTTACCATCCGAGATCTCACAGAATCAGATGCAACAGTGGTAAGGCTGCAGGCATACAATGCTAGATAAAACATATGTAATTCATTACACATCGATAGGTACCTTATGTTGTTGTTGTTAGGTGCCATTGAGTCAGTGGCTGACTCATAGCAACCCTACATCGAACAGAAGAAACATTATTGTCATGCTTCTCTGCTATTCATGGGGTTTTCAATGGAATTGAACTCGGGACCCACTGAGCTAATTCTGTTCTTTCACTGCTGTGCTTGATAGAAGGCAAGGGCTTTCCATGTTTGCTTTGAAAATGGGCAAAATATCAAAATCATCAAACACATTTGTCATCTGCACAGGGAACTCTACAAGCTTCAGTTTATTTGATGCAGTACATGATTTGTGGACCTTCAGAGCCTGCAGAAGGAAAATGTTTTGACCTAAAATGACAAATCATATTCTGTGCATTATGAGAGAAATTCAGAGTAAGAATAATCATATATTTCTTTTAAATGTCTAACACTGCACTTTAAATTTTAAAAAAGTAAATTTATATCTGTTTAGATGCAGTCTATAAATGGATTACTCATCTTTTTGTGTGCAGGTATTTGAATACAAAGTTATTTGTATTGCTTTATTTTTTTCTCAAAATACAATGTTGATATTCTTCTTTGGAAAAGGCAAATTATACATTCATGTTCTAAATACTCTGAATGTTAAATATTATTGTAAGGTATTCATTGGAAAATCCATCAACCCATTGAACTCATTACGCTATATAACAGAAATAAGAGTGGATCATTTAAATATGGTTGACTTTTCATTAGATGGATTACTAAGGAAAAAGTACAAGATTCATTAATTTTTAAAATTCACTTTGAATAACATTTGAAATTTTTTTTGACTCCTGAAAATTATTTTTCCCCAAGGGTGAAATTATTGCAAAGTCAGAGAATTTCAATTTTGATTCTATGATCTTATGTATGTAATCTTGATTTTATTGCTTTACACAAAGAGCATAAACTAATGGGGTTCAATTTCTTTGTGTAACAGGAATAGTAAGATCAACTCAAATGCATGAACTAAATAAGAAAATATACATACAAATGACTCATGAAAGCCAGTGATTGTAGAAAAATGAGGTATTGCATAATTTGCTAGTGAGGATAATTGATTTATTTAGATTATTGAGGATATGTCTTGCATTGTTGTTGTTGTTGTTGTTAGGTGCCGTTGAGTCGGTATCCAACTCATAGCGACCCTCATAGGGTTTTCAATGGCAGACTGTTTCGGGATTGTCTTGGGAGTGGATTGCCAGGTCCTTCTCCCATTTTTGCGGTGCTGGGAATTGAACTCGTGACCTCAGAGACTGCAGCGCAGCACTCTACCAACTGAGCTAAATCCCAGCCCATGGCTTGCATTGTAGAATTTTTATTCAGAATAACAATTCATACTACATCTAATATCAATGAGGGATATAAAAATATATGAGGTTTGTGGACCACATACTGACTGAAGGAAGATACTGGAGCTGTTTCGTAAATAAAATTTCCATATCAAATTGGTTCTTTGTTGTTTCTTTTACCTACATTTAGCATATATTTTCACACAAAAATAAGGTGTCAGAGGATTATCATTTAGCTATTTTTCTAAATTATTGATGCACATGTATTCATTGATGTTTACAGATTTTAAAAGGTATGATTTAAATAGCCTATCAAAACAGAAAGGTATGTTTAATTTGTGAATCCACTAAAAATGGAAATGGTTTCACCATTGATTTGCTGACTGAAACTACATTTATCTAGATCTTAGTCTAAAGAGATACAACATGATACAAATAAATGAATCCTCTTGTTTAGGAATCACATATTTTTCTCTTAGTTTAACCACACTGGAACAAGGTTGATTTTTACGTAATTATTCATAGTAAGAGAGAACTTTATTTTACATCACTGTGTTTACGGAAAATACAAGTCCCTTTGACTCTAAGTTTTAAATAATTAAAGTAATGTAGGAAGTGATGCAAAACAAGGTTTATGTACCTTTAAAAAATTTAGTCTCATTAATTATGCTGAAATGACAATACTAAAGTAAAACTTCCCCTCGTTAAGTAGATATGACAGGAGTAGTAATTGCATGAGATTTTCAAGATATGACTTATGGAAAGAAATGAATAAATAGGCATACTATTCAGAAAAACTTAATAAGTGTAGTAATGATAAATAGAAAGGCAGGTTCATTTTGTTCTTAAATGAAGAAATCCTACTGAAATTATTTTTACTCTACCATACACATGTACATATATGATATGTATACATGAGATGCAAACACCACCTCAGTCTTGGTACTATTGAAGCAGACAAACTGAAGACATAATAAAATCATCCACATGATCTCATCATCCTCAGGAAACGCTGCATTAAAAGCCACCAGAAACTTACCACAAAATGTTTAAAAAATTCCGGACTTGGTTACTACATTTAGGGTATCTCAGTAAGTTTCAAAGCCTTCAGCCTTACCACTGTGGTGGCCAATCCCATCGGATCTCAGAAGCTAAGCAGAGTCAGGCCTCGTTTGTACTTGGATGGGAGACTGCCTGGAAATACCAGGTGCTGTAGGCTTGGGAGAAGGACCCAGCAACCCACTCGCAAAACAAGCTGCCATCGAAAACCCGATGAATACCAGAGAAGCTCTTATAACAGTGTCCTGCTTGGCACAGTGTTGGGTAGTGTTTAGTCTGTAGTACATAGGGTCAGTGTGAATTGGTCCAGATTCCATGGCACCAAATAACAACATATTGTAGAAAGGATAAGATCAAATCTTGTAAGCCCAAAGGCAATTTGCTCAACTTCTGCCTTGTTCAAATTTATATTGTCTATGTAACCATGAAAAGAATTCCATGTGTAAATTAAATTGGTTCTCCAAATATGAAAATATAGTTATACTTCTGATTATTTTTAAAAATATATATGGAATTTTTATTTATATTAAAGATCTAGTTTACAAAATTGGTATGTTTTTAGGGCAGTTGTTGAAACTTACTTATTGTTGTTAGGTGCCATGGAGTTGCCTATTCATAGTGACCACTTGTACCACAGATGAAACAATATTGTTCTCAGATCTGATAGGATCAGATGCCACAGTAGTATGGCTTCAGGCCACTATGGAACGCATTAACTCTAAGGCCCTTAACAAAAGAAAGGATCCTTAGATAAACACAGGAAAATGGCATTCTTTATTACTTTTCCATACATTTTCATATCAGATGTTTTATGCTTATGTAAAAGAATTTTATATAATATTTTGATGAGTGTATAGATAATATCTTTCTAAAATGGATTAAAAACAAATAGGTGGGATGAAAAGAAATGTATTTACTGCAAAATGGATGTGGAATTTGAAGAGGCAAAAGGGCCAACATTTGTACTAGTCAATGAAGGAGACTGAGGAGCAAAGTAAGCCTTAGTGTTGATTGACAAAAATAATAATGTTCCCTTTTTTTCAGATAGCTTGTGTTAGGTTCAAAGTCTTTGGCTCTTGGCCATTTCTTCTATTCCTTCCCATACATCTGTACACACACTATCAATCCCTCCCTCACACACACACACAGACCTTGTAGTATGAATTATAACAAATACTTCTTTGAAATTTCACCTGCATTCTCTGATACAAGGGAGAAAGGACTTGTTACAACATATCTTAGGCAAACTGAAATGATCAGAATAATTTTGGAAGACTAGGCGTGGTTATAGCTTTGACTATTAACTTCATGGCAATGAAGATTAAGCAAACTGCTAGTGGAAATAGAATTGAAAACCAAAAGATATTTGAGAAGAGAATTTGAGCCCTGTAAATTAGTAACCAGCTGATTTCCTTTTTTCATAGAGCACACATCGAAAGATGTAGATTGGATGGGCTGCTATTGTTTTTAATAAACAGATCTCATATTTGATTTACAAAGGAAAAACTTAATAATTATTGGAGGAGACACTATGACCTTACATTTCTTTGGATTTGACATATTGGATAAAACTTTGTTTTTGAGACTTAGACATTTGTTTACTTCTGCCCTTTCAAGGTCAAGTAAGGTATCTAGATTCTGATTCAGTTCTCTCTGCCAACTGAGATCATTCGAACAAGAAATAAATTTAAAATATGTACATTCTAGTAGACCTCACTATTGTACATATACATTTCAGGATAATCAAACCTGATGGAAACTTTTTTAAAAATAGAATCTACTGGAAATCATTTACAACTTTGTACTCAATTGGTAGGGCACAATTTGATTTTAAGAAGTGGAAAATAAGAAAACAGGTTTTCCTTGATAACAGTAAAAAATTCCAACTACTTAAATAAGGGTACAAATAAAATTTAGATTCCATCTACTTAGTCATTTATACCTTGGGTAGATTAATTTGCAGTTTTCTTTCCCCAGCTATTATAACCATTTACAATATGGAAAACAAACATGTTTGTAAATGAGTTGATGACAGACTGATAATTTGCATCTGTGTAAGTTATTCCCTATTGTTGGTCAAAAATCTTTTGTTTTCCTACAACAAGAACTTCCTACAAAAATGTATATCTTTGCAATACAACTTACACAAACTATTAAAGTGGTGTTCCTTATTATAATAATTCTTAGAGATGAAAGAATAATATTTTCAAGAAGTTATTTTCTGAAGATAGCAGTTTAATGTCTGGATCATTTAAATATTTTGCACTATAAAAATTATAAATTGTATGTTTCACTGAGGAACAAATGACTTTTGCTTCAAATACATGTAAGTTACCTGCTGTGATCCTGATGTCATCATTTTCCACTCTGCTACTCTGTTCTTTACTCAGCAGCAATAAATAAGAACAAGATTTCAAGGTCATTATTAACTTTAAGTATGAACTATACTGAATGTAAAATGCTGTTCCTGATGGTAGCAGAACCTTTGAATTTTGAAACAGTACATTATGAGATTGTATATTACCACATACTCCTCATCTTCTTTTCCATAAACAGCACAGAATTTCCAATGAATTACCCATAGGCACAGAGTTAAACATGCCTCCTAGGGTAAGAGCTTTTATTTCTTTTTCTTATAATGACTCTTAAGGAAAAAAGTCAATAAATCGGAGAGCATTTTAATTTATAGGTTTAGTCAATGAAATAAATGGTTATATCTCATGTTAGTAAAATATAATTATATTGACAAGAGGGTATTTTATAAGCTATTAATTTTGATTTTCTTGATGTCAATTTGAATTCTCAGGGCTCAACAAAATATATAGATAATATTGCTACATGAAGTTGCTCAAATAACTGTGGCTGACTTCACATGGAGGATGTTGATGTGTTTGATGTATTCCTATGGATATAGTTATTTTTTCCAGTTATCAATCATCTGATGGTGTTCTTTAAGGAATAACATGAAGCCTATGTCTGAATATGTGCAGTGAACCACGAAGGAATGGAAGTTAACAATGCTTTGGTCCAATTTTCAAACATGAATTTATATAGAGAGGCAAATCCAAAAGGTTGCAAAGTCAGATTTTTTTCTTCATAATTTATAGCGATTTACATTAAAATCCAAATATAGGAGAAAAATTCTAATTTTAAAAATATTTGACATTTAGGAATTTATATAGCTGATTATAGGATACAGGGTAACTGATATATCTGACCCTTTTCCTGTTCCTAAGCCTGTAATGGACTTAGATGCTCACTAAACATGTACAGTAGAGTGGAGACTATTTTCATTGTTAATGGAAAGAGCATAAATACATCCACAGAATGTTATTTTTATTTTGCATTTTAAAAATATAAATTATATGCTATTAAATTATTCTAGTGTGTTACAGTGTTTTAAAAAGATTCTTTACTTTTTTGCCTTTTAGTGAATTTTTTACTGTTTTTCTTTTCTTTTTTTCTTTGTATTCAATACTATGAGGTTGAACCCAGGGCCTTGCACAACCTAGGCAAGTGCTGTACCACTGAGCTATTGCCACAGTCATTTTTTTTTTTTTATCTTTTATATTTTAGAGAAGGTTTTACTAAGTTGCACAGGCTCCCTCTGGCCTCCAACTCTGGATCCTCCTGTCTCAGCCCCTCTAGTTGCTGGGATTACAGATATGTGCCATGGTGATCTACTTTGATTTTACTATTTAATATTTACCATTTTGACAAGGATTTATGGGTATTGAACTCTATATCTTCATTTTTATGGTATAATGACCAATCAGATGAAAGAAAATGAATGCCCATCTCCATAAAATATGAGTCAAAAATCCAAAGTCTGTCATATGAATGTGATTACAATAAAGTTGATTTTTAAAAGTGTTTTGATAAAGTACTATTTGGCCAAAAAAGGAATTAAGAATAAAGAATTTCATAATAATTTATAATAATTGCATTTTCGAAACTGAAATTAATCTCATTGTCCTTATGCTGATAGGCTTAGTGATAGTATGGACACAGAGATGTGACTTACATGGCATTACCTTGAGGAGCAAATCTTTTATTTGAGTGTATAAAATAGAAGTTAAAGGAAAAATTCTTATTGGTATATGTCTAAGCCTCACACTAGAAAAACTTTTCTAGCATTAATGCAGCAAATGTCTCTATATAAAATATAAATTTAATTTTAAAACATGGAAGGTGACATAGATCTATTTGGGAAAATGGGCAGAGAGAATTGACAACTTTCCTTTGAAGTACCTTTCCTTCAAAAACTATATAATACTAAGAAATCTGTATTTGTTGGAAAGACCTTCCCTGCTCCTGGATAGGGAGAATTAATATAGTAAAAATGGCTATCCTGCCAAAAGCAATCTATAGATTTAATGCAATACCCATTAAAATTCCATTGACTGACTTCACAGAAATAGAAAAAATGATCCAAAAATTCATATGGAACCATAAAAGACCATGTATAGTCAAAACACTCTTAAGCTACAAAACTAATGCAGGTGGAATCACAATCCCTGACTTCAAGCTATACTATAGGGCAGTGGTAGCAAAAACAGCTTGGTACTGGCACAAAAATAGACCCAAAGACATATGGAACAGAATTTGTTGTTGTTGTTAGGTGCCGTCCAGTCCGACTCATAGCGACCCTCTGTACCACAGGGGAAACACTATTGTCAGTGCTTCTCTGCTGTGCATAGGGTTTTCAATGGCAGATTGATTTTTTTGGGAGGGGGTTGCCAGGTCCTTCTCCCAAGCCTACAGCTCCTGGTGTTCCCAGGCGGTCTCCCATCCAGGTACTAACCAGGCCTGACCCTGCTTGGCTTCTGAGATCTGAGGGATCGGATGCCACAGGGCTATGGCTGCAGGCACGGAACAGAATAGAAGACCCATAAAGACCTCAGCATACCCATAGCCACCTTATTTTTGACGAAGGAGCAAAGCAAGCAAACTGGAAAACGGACAGCCTTTTCAATAAATGGTGCTGGGAAACAGGTCATCTACATGCAGAAAAATGAAATCTGACCCACATCTCTCAATGTGCATGAGAGTTAACTCAAAATGAATAAAGGATCTCAACATAAAACCAGAAAGTAGCTGGGCATGGTGGTGCACGCCTGTCATCCCAGCAGCTCGGGGGGGGGGGGGGGGGGGGGGGGGGGGGGGAGGCAGGAGGATTGCAAGTTTAAGACCAGGTGTAGTCTGTGTACCTTAGCGAGACCCTGTCTCAAAAAGTAAAAAAATGGGCTGAAGGTGCAGCTCAGTGGTCCAGCACTTGCAAAGCATGCAGGCACCAGGCCCTGGGTTCAACTCCCCAGTACCGCAAAAAAACAAAAACAAACAAACAAACAAACAAAACAAAATAAAAAACCCCAGAAACTTTAAAACTTATAGAAGTTAAGATAGGCAATACACTCCATCATATAGGCATAGGAAAGTATTTCCTTAATAGGACTCCAATTGCTCAAGAAATTGCAACAAGAATAGACAAATAGGATTACATGAAATTAAAAAACTTCTGTACAGTAAAAGAAACAATTAACAGAGTCAAGGAAACCCCACTGAATGCACTGAATGAGAAAACATCTTCACATCCTATACATCAGACAAAGGTCTAATTACCAGAATTTATAAAGAACTCAAGGAAAAAAAACTCCCCCAAAAAACAAATAACCCAATACACAAATGGGCAAAGGAACTGAGTAGACAGTTCTCAAATGAAGAGGTCCATAAAGCCATGAAACATGAAAAAGATGCTCAATATCCCTAGCCATTAGGGAAATGCAAATTACAACTCTGAGATTTCACCTTGCACCAGTAAGAATGGCCAAGATCAATAAAACAACAACAAATGCTGGCAAGGTTGGGGAGAAAAGGGAACACTCTTACGTTGTTGGTGGAGCTGTAAATTGGTCCAACCACTGTGGAAATCAATATGGAGGTATCTTAAAAAACTGAAAATAGATCTACCATATTACCCAGCTATAACACTACTGGGAATTTACCCAAAAGGAGATTGGTCATCATACCACAGAGACACCTGCATCTCCATGTACAATGCAGCACTTTTCACAATAGCAAGGTTATGGAATCAACCAAAGTGCCCTTCAACAGAAGAATGGATACAAAAACCTATGGTACATATACACAATGGAATACTACTCAGCAATCAAGAAAAATGAAATAAGGACATTTGCAGCAAAATGGATGGAATTGGAGAAAATTAATTTAAGTGAACAAACACAAGCTCAGAAAGAGAATTACATGTTCTCACTCATATTTGGGAGCTGCATAAAAATTATAAGAAGGAAAAATCTTATACAAAGGGTGGATCATAATAAAAGGAAAAAACCTAAGAATGGTATTATTATAGATGGTCTAGAAAATGCATGTAATAGTTCTGACAAGGTAAAAAGAATGTTCACTACAGGAAAAGTTTCTATCTTAAACAAAACTGGAACCCAAGGATATACAGAAAAATATTACCATAAAAAGACAAGTAAAGGGTAGAGAAGTCTTTGATGGGGAGGGTGGGACAGGGGGAGGAAGTGCACAACAGGGTAAGGGGGAACCTATATGAATAATGTACAACAAAATGTATATATGGAAATGTCACAATGAAAAGCATGTCAGAATGAATCACATTAAGGTGTACATTAAAAATTTTGAATAAAAAAAGAAAAAGAAAGAAATCTATCTTTGTTAGGTTAATATAAATTAAAAGATCTTCAATTTAGAGGAAGGGCTATTCCTGTACTAATATTGGCCATAAGCAGCACAAATAATCAGAGAGCATCAGTGCTAAAACTATTGCCAACTGAGGGACATTATCAGATATGCAGTAATATCTAATAACCCATTCAAGGATGTAGCTCAAGTATCTCTAGGAAAAATATTTGTAGTCTGGGATCTTTGTTAAAATAAAACTGTAAATGCAAAGAGTTATTCTCTTCCATATATATATATACACACACACATATTGTATTGCCCTCCAGGCTGTGCTAGGACATTGAAGAAGAAACATAGAATTTTCAAAGCAGATATATTAATGAAAGGGAGGGAAAAAAACCCAGA
>VMDO01038494.1:0-13431 GCA_007922755.1 Pedetes capensis
ATTTCAAGTTCTCTTCATTCTCCATTTACTCATTCTCATAATGAAACTGTCATGAAGTATCTTTTTCTTACTCATATATAGACTTGTTCCTATCTGACTTTTTTGATCTATTATTCTCAAACATTTCACTATTCCATAAGTTATAGGCACAAAAATACTATTTTATGTATATTGCTTTTGTAATAGATTTTAAGTTATGAGAAGGCAGAAGAAATGTTTATTTATATCATCTACTATAATCATCTACATAATGTATTTTAATTTTTGTTTATTTATGTAGTTTTGCATTGCTGATAACACTTGCTTTTTCAGCCTGAAACTTTAATATTTTTTCTAAGGTGTACTTACCAATAAATAATTCTCTCAGTTTTCATTGTCTGAGAATGTCTTTTACTTTAATCTTTGAGAGAGTTCTGCTTTATATAACATTCTTAGTGAACAGTTTATTTTTTCTTTCAAAACTTTGAATACACTTTGCCATTGCCCTCTGGCTTCAATTGTTTCTATGACAGGTTATAATTGGTAATTTTATTGGGGTTGTTTTATACAAAATAAGTTATTTTTTCATCCTGCTTCCCAAATTCCTTCTTTTATATCAGTGCCAAAATTTTGACTTTGATGCTTCTAAATGTGGACCTCTTTACATGTTACTTTGAGTTGATTGAATTGCTGGCATGTGTAGATCAATGTTTTTCATTGATTTGAAAGCTTTCAAATTTTTTTCTATTTTCTTTCTCTCTTCTTGCCTTGTAACCTCTACTTACATGTATGCTTGTGTGTTTAATATGCTTGTCATTAGCTCTTTTAATTCTTTGAACACATGTATAATAGCAGGTTTGATTATTTTCTTTTCTTTATTAATTTTTTGGTGGGAGGGAGTGCAGGGTGTCCCTATGTAGCCCAGGCTGGCCTCCAACGATTTATCCTCATGCCTCAGCTTTCTAAATGTTGAGATTATAAGGTAAGGCCAATGATAATAGCCACTTTGTTTTTTTTTTCTGGTGAACTGCTCTTAAAACCATTTTACAGTGTCTACCTCCACCCCATAAATGATTTATGCTGTCTTGTTTCTTTTCATATCTCATAGTTTGGAATGTGTCTTGAAAATTGGACATTTTACTCATACAGTTTAGAAATTCTTGACGTTGTGTCTTTCCATCTCCAAAACTCTTTACAATTGGTTGTGTTTATGCTTCTGTATTTGTTTATCCTTTTGCCAGGACTATTTCATTGAAGTCTATTCTCACTTTGATTTACAACCTCTTATGCCATGAGTCAGTGCCTTTAGCCTTGGAACATATAATCAACTTGAATCCTTCTTCCCACCCAAACCCTCATGATGACAGTGGTTTAGATGGTCTTTGTTTGACTTTCTTTTTCCTTAATTTCCCTGTTTACCTCACAGATTTCATCCCATTCTTGGCATTACATCCAGCTGTTAATATCTGCTAAGTACTAACTGACTTCTCTATTTTTTAAACAATTCATTGGGGCATAAGTAGTTCCACATTCTGAACTATTAAATTGGGACCCTTTGTAGGGGCTGGGATGGAGGTGTAATTTTAAAGACTTGCTCTGGTCTCCTAATGGCTTCTCTAAACTCTCTCTTTCTGTTTTAGCAACAATAAATTTCTTCCTGGTTGTAAATTTCACTACTATTCCTATGGAGCTACTAACATCTTAATTTCTTACTGACAAAATCTCCCTTATTTTTAATTACATGCAAAATGTAATACAAGCAAGTAAGAGAGAAGGTAATCAGGGCTCTGTCTTCTCAGCTTATCATATACAGGTTAGAGTTTCTGCCATTTGATTAGAGACTAAATGAAGGCAGAAAAGAGCCCAGATATTTAGTGTTGTTGTTGTTCTTAGGTGCTGTCGAGTTGGTATCCGACTCATAACGATCCTACATACAACAGGCAAAACACTAAGTCTGCTTCTTCGCTGTTCATAGGGTTTTCAACAACAGATTGATTTTGGGGAGTGGGTTGCCGGGGATTTAGTAGCACATACTACATTGGAATTGAGCTTCTGTGTAAGGAAATGGAGCTATGAGCACAGCCTTCCACTCCTGAGAATAAATCATCCCCTTAGACTGGGAGTTGGAAGGAAGAGAAGCCCTGTGTCTCTGAATGTACCACCTACAGTACTGCTTTTATCACACTGAGCTGGGAGGACGTGGGGAGTAGATCATAGTGTTAATGCCACAGGCTGTCACTGTTCCTAACACAATTAAACATGTTTTCTTTTTAAAAAATAATTCTTTATTTGCTATATGACAATAGGACAATATCTACACCTATTAAATTATGTGAGTGTTTACATAAAAATTTTAACAAAGCTCCTCATGCTATCATTCTGGTATTGCTTCTCATCAGAGTAGACAGTTGACCTAAAGTTCTGAAACATACCATTGCACTGTCCCACCATAACTATAGGATAATTAAAATGCCTCAATAAGCACCTGACATGGTGGCATGCGCCTGTAATCCCAGTGGCTCGGGAGGCGGAGGCAGGAGGATCACAAATTTGAGACCAGAGGCAGTCTGCATAACTTAGCGAGACCCTGTCTCAAAAAGTAAAGAAATGGTCTGGAGGCGGCAGCTCAGTGGTCCAGCACTTGCAGAGCATGCAAGCACGAGGCCCTGGGTCCAACCCTCAGTACCACAAAAAAAAAAAAAAAAAAAGCCTCAATAGCAAGCTCCATGCTTTATCAATGTAATCACTAGTTTTACAAATAAAATTTCATTGAATTTGTGTATTTATATGTTTTATTTTTTCTGAGCCTGAAGCCATAGCTATGTGGCATCTGATCCCATCAGATCTCAGAAGCAGAGGGTCAGGCCTGGTTAGTGCTTGGATGGGAGACCACCTGGGAACACCAGGTGCTGCTGTCTTGGGAGACGGACCTGACAATCCACTCCCAAAAATCAATCCGCCGTTGAAAACCCTATGAACATCAGAGAAGCACTGACAATAGTGTTTCCCCTGTTGTATGTGGGGTCGCTATGATTTGGATATCGACTTGACAGTACCTGGTACCTAACAACAACAACAACAACAACAACAACAACAACAACAACATATTTTCTGAAACATATTTCCCCATGTATTTATCAATCATATTTTTGTGACACATTTGTGACACATTGTGACAACATGTTACACTCCTAATGACCCCATGTAAAACAGAAGGAAACACTCCCAAACACAGTGACATTAAACTCTTTCATAATTTATCTTTGGTACAACTGTATTTCTAGGCTGTAGTTATGTTTCTTCATTATTTGTAAAACTTCTTTCCAATAGTTTGTTACTTATGATATCCTTGGATTTATGACATAGAGAAATAATTAATTGTGCATGTTCAAATATATAAAGTTTTTTATAAATTATTTCATAGTTCAAGCTTGTTGTTGTTGTTAGGTGCCCTCGAGTCAGTATCAAATCATAGCGACCCTCATAGGGTTTTCAATGGCATACTGTTTCGGGATTGCCTTGGGAGTGGATTGCCAGGCCCTTCTCCCATTTTTGTGGTGCTGGGAATTGAACTCAGGACCTCAGAGACTGCTGTGCAGTGCTCTACCAACTGAGCTAAACCCCAGCCCTGTTCAAGCTTAAAAAGACTTAATCATCACTTGAAAGATTTGAGATATATCCCTTATGATAATTTCACTTTATATAATTTTGTTAATTTGATCATGTGTTAAATTTAATTTTGTTTATTCATCTAATGACTATTCATCTGATGATTATGTTAAGTGTCTTTCTGAGGCACAGGTTTAAGCATATTTTCATTTTTTGAAATAATGAGGTATTGATTTTTCGTTACTAACATCATTTTGTAATGATTTGAGATGACATCTTCTTTTTTTATGCCAAGGGATCATATATTATATACCATGCTCTGGTTGTACCACATTGATTTAGTTGCTGATATGTTACATATATATATATATATATATATATATATATATATATATATATATGTATGTATGTATTTTCATGATACTTAATGTATTGTAACTTGTTTTTCCCTATGGCATCAGAATCATTCCTTAAAGCTGAAACATTAATTTGTCAAAAATCCACTGTCACAAAAATTCAGATGAGATATATGTAGACACACAGGTATTTAGAGGCAGAGAATGTCAAGCAGAATAAATATCAAATACTGAAATAAAAAGGGAAAATGACTAGAATGGAGTAAAGGGGGGTGGGGGTTATTGAGAGATAACATACAACTAAGAAGGGCAGGGCAGGGAGCCACATCAAGCCAGTTTTCTAAGTAAAGTTGAATGCCACAGACTGATTTTAATTGTTGTTGTTGTTGTTGTGTGCTATAGAATCAAGTCCTACTCCTAATTTCCCCATGTACAACAGAAGGAAACACTCCCTAACACAGTTACATGTCCAGCCCTATGTCAGCACTTCTCTGCTATTCATAGAGTTTTCAATGGCTGATTGTTTCAAGAGTTGGTTGTCAGGTCTGTCCACGGCATTCGTGGAGCTGGGATCATACCCTGGGCCCTAGAGAGTTCAAAGTGGCATTCTACCAACTAAGCTAAACCCCAACCCCCAGTAAATAATATAAGAATAAAGAGAAGACTGATGAAGCACACTTTTAATAGTATCTTCTGCAGAAGGAGAGAACTTATCATAATAAAGAGCAATGAGATGTCATCCATAATATCACAAATATTTAAGTTACAGGAACAGATTGAGATGACAAGGCAGTTATGAGTGTTCATGGAAATTCATTTCTAATTGTTTCAATTTTTCAGTGAATTAGCTATAATTGTCATGTGCTATGAAAATATGAGATGTTAAAAGTTTGAGAAGAAAAGAGAAAATGTGCAATTTTTATCTAAGGGAGTAGGAAAAAGCCTGGACTACTACCTGTAGGCCAACAATGAAGTGGTTTATTTTTGTCTTGTCAAACTTTGCCCAAATATTAACTGCCAAGTAAAATTCCTACAAATCTCAAGAAGGGATTCATTTCCAGGAATTATGTTTACTAATGCAAAAGCTTTGTCTGTTAATTGATTCTAAAAAAAGGACATTGAACAATAATGTAATATTCAAATATACTAATTTTATATGATGAAAATAAATCTTCTAGGTACATTGCATATACATTCAAGTACTTTTGCCCATTTAAAATTTATCCCCATTCTGCCAAGATGAGTCAAGAAAAAACAACTAACTCTGGTTATGCTATTAAATAGGGATAATAATGATCCTCCATGACAGGACTTTAAATCCTATAATCAAGTATATCCACCGTGAAGAAATATTTTATGCTCTTCGAAGAATGAATGATTTAACACATTTTACATTCTATAATACCTGGACACAATAAGATAAGTTAAAAATAGATCTTCAACCTTTAGTTCAATTTTGTTGCTTTTATGTATTTAAACCTGACCATTAATGCACTTTTGCTGATTTAATTTCCTATACAATCATACTTAATTGCTTGCCATGTCGTATAATGTTCAATAAACCAAAGCAATGAAGCAAAAAATAGCAAGACCTCCTAGAAAGGTTAAAAGGGAACCTGTATTAGGACAAGAGTGAATAACACCTTCATGCTAATTACTATTGCATGGCTGAAGCTTATAAATTGTGAAAACTCTCATTTATACTATTAAAGTGTAGGCCTTACATGGCTAGGAAAATAGAAAAAAAAAATTGTAGTCATACTACTTCTTAATGTTAACTTCTACTATTTTTATTTTACTCCAATGATTTTTTTGTCAGCAAAGGAGCAATAATGATGCAATTTATATATAGTTTTTTAAAAAGTCATAAGGATGTAATATCAATATTACATTACATTTTAAAATATCACAAGACAATTCCTATTTACTATTTTCAGAAAATTTCCTGAGATGTTGTAGATAGATTATTTAAAAATGAATAAGCAAAATAATTGTATCCAAATATATACAAATATATTGTTTTATTTCTACAAATTATTTCATAGTTTCATGATTTTTCTCTTATTCTTCTTCATCTTATCGACCACTTGATTTAATTAGTTGGTACACCTGTCTACCTACCTGTTGATCTATTCTTCTTACTGTTTTCCCTCTAGAATCCCTATTGTCCACAGTGAAGTGCATCATTTGTCAGCAAAAAATTGAGTTCTAAGCAATTTTCATATATCTACTCTCATGAGAATGCATTTTCATTTGGAAATAAGTGATATGGTTATTATAACAGTAAGAAAAGTCAAAAAAGATAGTATTAAAAGTATTTGTGGATGGAGTGGGCATTTTTAATTGTATTTAAGCATGGATAGAGCTTGAATACTCAAAGGAGAAAAGGCATGTTCCTAATACAAATTAGGAAAGTTTTGGGATTTGACATTAAAAACACATATTGATTAAATGCTGTGCATATGAGATGATACTGAGTGGAAATTTTTATTGTGACATGAAGAATGATAATTTTTATAATTCAGGAAAAGATTTTATATGTTAAATATTACAGGGTTTGTGTCTTTTCCTACTATCAGTCATAGAACTGTTCACCTTAAATGTTTTTAAATTTATTTTTAACCAAATGCATAAAAATATAAAAATTGTACATATTATAGGTATCATATAATGTTTTGATTCATGTATGTATTATATATGATACATATATGATATGATATATGTATGTTTAAATCAGGTAAAACAAATTTAACTTCACAAACATTTGTCATTTCTTTATGGTGAACACTTTCAAAATACATTCTTCTAACTTTTTGAAATATGCAACATATTACTGTGATCTATAACACCTTGTGTTGTTGTTAGGTGCCATCCAGTCAGTATCTGACTCATAGTGACCACAGGTACAACAGACGAAACACTCTTGTCAGGGCTTCTCTGCTATTCATAGGGTTTTCAATGGCTGATTGTTTTTTGGGAATGGGTTGTTAGTTCTTCTCCCAAGCCTACAGTGCCTGGTGTTCCCATGCAGTCTTCCATCAAGTATAAACCAGGCCTGACCTGGCTTACCTTCCGAGATCTGACGAGATTGGACACCACAGTAGTATGACTGCAGGCATAACACCTTATTCCACAATAATACACCAGAAATTCTACCTAACTGTGATTTAATACTCATTGTTTAACCTTTTGCCATATCCCTTACCCTCAGCTCTTCCCAATCTCTCCTAACCAACCTTCTACACTCAGCTCCTATAATATCATGTTTTGTCGATTCCACAAATAAGCAAGTTCATTTGTTTTTTATCTTTCTGTGCCTGGACTATTTTGTTTAATATAATGCATTCCAAATTCACCCATCTCCTAACAAATGCCAGAATTTCCTTCTTTTTAATGACAATATTGCTCCTTGTGATGGCATTTGTGTTGTTGTTGTTAGGTGCCTTCGAGTTGGATCTTACTCATAGCTACCCTATGTACAACAGAACTGAACACCCTCTGACACTGTGACATGTGCCACCACTATTGTCAGTGCTTCTCTGCTATTCATAAGGTTTTCAATGCTGGATTGATTAGGGAGTGGATTGCTAGGTCCTTCTGCCTAGCCTGGTGCCAGTATCATGCTGTTTTGATTACTATAGCTCACCTGCTGATTTTGAAATCAAGTAGTTTGGTAGCTTTAACTTTGCTGTTTTTTCTTAAGATCTCTTTGGCTATTGAGAGTCTTTTAGTTTCATTTAAATTTCATGAAATTTATTCCTATTTCTATTAAAATTGGCATTGGTTGGAACTGTATTGAGTCAATAGATTGCAATGGACAGAATGGGCATTTTAGCCATATCATTTATTGTAATTGTAACTTCCTTCCTCCTTCCTTCCTCCCTTCCTTCCTTTCGTTTTCTTTCTTCTTCTTTTTTCTTTTCTTTCTTTCTTTTTTTTTTTTTTTTGTGGTATGGGGGGCTGAACCCAAGTCCTCCAACATATTTTGCAAGTGCTTTATCATGGAACTGCCCTCCCAGGAACTTTTTTATTTTATCATGAGACAGGTTCTCAGTCAGTTATGCAGGCTGCCCCTGCCCTGGAACTTGTGATTCTTCTGCTTCCACTTCCTGTGTAGCTGGGATCACAGGCATGAGCCACCAGTCACAGAATAACAATTTTAATTTGTCATCATTAATGTTTTCAGAAAGAGAATATATTCTCTGATTTTCCATCATTTTTTGGAAAAAAACCCTTGTTTTTCCCTGCTAGAAATCATCATTGATGGGCCAATGCCATTTCACTGGAAATAGAGATTATTTTTATTATCATTTGCCATCAACTTAGACACATTTAAGAATAGAAAATAGTTACTACATCTTGATACTAATTGTAATTTTCAAGAAGAATAAAATGTTCTATGAAATAGTCTAGATTCCATCTTGTTGTGGTTAGGTAGCATCCATTTGGTGTACTAGTCATAGTTGCCCTATGTAAAACACTACCCCGTACTGTGCCATGCTGGGCAATACTGTCTGTCCTTCTCTGCTATTCATAGAGTTTTCAATGCCAAATTGTTTTGGGAGTGGATCGCCAGGTCCTTCTCCCCAGCCTGCAGCACCTGGTATTCCCAGGAGATCTCCTATCCAAGGACTAAACAGCCTGACCTTGCTTAGTTTCCAACACCCGCAAGATTGGATGCCAGGATGCTATGGCTGCAAACTCCACCACTTTAGCTAATTCTTCATGCCTCATAAGCAATTGTTAATCAACCAAATGTTCAATGTCCACTATCTCATTGTAGGATTACCACATTTAACTTTATATTTATCCTAGTACTTCATTGGCTGGGGTTTAGCTCAGGTTGCTGCTCTATGCTCTCTGAGGCCCTGAGTTTGATCCCCAGCACTGCAAAAATGGAAGGAGGATAGGGCAGTCCATTTCCAAAACAAGAAAACCATCAGCCATCGAAAACCCTATGAATAGTAGGAAGCACTGACACAGTACTGTGCATGGCACAGTCTCGGGCAGTGTTTCATTCTGTTGTACAGAGGGTCCCTATGAGTTGGACCTGACTTGAGGGCTCCTAACAACAACAACAACAACAACAACAACAACAACAGTGCCTCAACTAAATTGATTTTTCATCTTCATTGTGTCTCTCAAATCCAAAGTCCTCACCAATTCTTCATTTTTTGCCAACACATTTATGACTTCACTTTCTTCCCCACTATTCATCTTTTCTACTGGAAAATAATTATTGTCCTTCCTACAAAAAGATTCAGTTGCTTTAGCATTCCTTCCTAAAAGAAAATCTGAAGTCATTTGATTTAATATCTTCATATACAACAGGCAGGGCTGGGATTTGGCTCAGTTGGTAGAGCGCTGCGCTGCAGTCTCTGAGGTCCTGAGTTCAATTCCCAGCACCACAAAAATGGGAGAAGGGCCTGGCAATCCACTCCCAAGGCAATCCCGAAACAGTCAGCCATTGAAAACCCTATGAGGATCGCTATGAGTCGGATACCGACTCGACAGCACCTAACAACAACAACAACATACAACAGGCAAATGGGCAAAAAAGCGGTTTCACAATTATTGACTGATTTCACATTAAATTAATGACTTCTGATTATTATTAGGAAATCCAAACGCACTTTATTTTAAAAATCTTTTTCCCAAAGGAAATGATTTGAAATTATTACTCTCCTGAAATTTCCATTACAGCTAAACAATCTTTGTTTTTGTCTTTTTGCGGTACTCGGGTTTGAACTCAGGGCCTCACGCTTGCATGCTCTGCAAGTGTTGGACCACTGAGCTGCACCCTCAGCCCATTTTTTTTTTTTTTTTTTTTTACTTTTCTGAGACAGGGTCTCACTAAATTACGCAGACTGCCTCTGGTCTTGAACTTGCAATCCTCCTGCCTCCGCCTCTCAAGCTGTTGGGATTACAGGCATGCGCCACCGTGCCTGGCTTAGCCAACCAATCTTGATGCTAAACTTCACTTTATAATTTTTATTCTTAAAGTAATGCAACTTCCCAAAATCCATTATCTTCCTTTTTTCTGCAATGTAAAAATCCTTGCTTTAACAACTCTTTCACTTCATGTTCTGAATCACATCATTTGTTGTTTCCCTTATATCTTTATTTTTGCATGTAACTCCCTATCACATTAAAATCACTTACTCTTTCCTACTAGAGTGTTCTAATGAGCATGAAAATATGCTCTAACATCTGATGTTTCTAGTGGTGCCATGGTGTTTTGACAGTCTGGTGAAGGTCATGGATCTCATCACAGGAAAAAAAATTATATACCAAACTGATTCATTTTCCCTGCAATCCCATGTTTATGGATAGATATAGATATAGATATAGATCAGTTTGAAAGAGTTACCAGAGAAGCAGGTGGGGAAGGTGCTGCTGAATGCTGCTTAAATAATATAAATTTACAGATGGAAATATACAGGAATAATAGTAGCTGCATGTATAATGCATGGAGTAGTATACACAAATACTCCCTATCTTTAGCTACTAAAACAATGTAATAACAAGCAATAAGCCCACCCAAAACATAGATTTTAATTCTAAATACCATTCCTCAATAAAATATATCAGTTCTTCCTGGAAAAAACTAATAGGTGGATGCAGAAGAAAAACAGTATAAAAATAGTGTAATATTAGAATTATATCAGAAAAGCCCAAATTGAGGAAATACATAAAATATCTGATCAGTAGTGTTGTTTCAAGCAGTCAAAACCATGAGAAAAAGCTGTGAGAGAAAGAATCGTCACAGGTAGGAGGAAGCTAGGGATATATGTTTACTGTTATGATCTCTTAGCTTGGATCATGGAAAAGAAATGGAACTCAAAAACTTGAAATCAATATTAATGTTAACAATTTAGATAATAGTAACATATTATTTCTCTTATTTTATCAAAATTACATTAGTGGTATAAAATGTTTCCACTAAGAGAAACTATTTGACAGGACTACTGAATTATTTTTCCAATCTTCTATGAATGTAAACTTATTCCAAAATTAAAAAGTTATTAGAATTTCATTCAAGATAATACAGCTTTACTATAGCAATACACATATTTATTAAATAAAAATTAGAAGCAAGAAGCACAAATCAACAAATTCTATGAAATGAGTATAATATGTAACAATGTATAAAACACCTATGATACTATTTTAATATGACTAATTTCAATTGCTGATGAAATAATAGGCTTGGCTAAATTACTTGAATTTTCAACTATGTTTACAAAAGTATTAACGAAATCTATATAGATATTCTGGGATTTACAGTACATTTATGTCCTGAAAGTCTATAATGAATTGAACATACTATTAAGTTGAGAATGTGTTTAATACACCTAACCTTGTGAACATCATGGCTTATCAACACAGTTCACTGTAGAATATCCTTTGCTTCTGCTCATGATAAGGTGGCTGAGTGTTGCAGCTCTCTGCCACATCCAGGATCACATTCAAATGTTGCATAGGATATCACTATCCTGGAAAAAGAACAGAATTCAACATTGGAAATATCATTGCCACTAAATATGTATTTCTTTAACCATTGTGAATTTAAAGAAGAAAAGAAAAGAAATGTTGGTTGAATCATTGTTGTTGTTGTTAGGTGCCATCGAGTTGGTATCCGACTCATAGCGACCCTCTGTACAACAGGGGAAACACTATTGTCAGTGCTTCTCTGCTGTTCATAGGGTTTTCAATGGCAGATTGATTTTGGGGAGGGGGTTTCCAGGTTACATTAGGTTACATCTCCCAAGCCTACAGCTTCTGGTGTTCCCAGGCGGTCTCCCATCCAGGTACTAACCAGGCCCGGCCCTGCTTAGCTTCCAAGATCTGACGGGATCAGATGCCACAGGGCTATGGCAATCCATTTTTATTAAAACTCCATTCAGATATTTTTCAGCATTAAAAAGAAAGCAGCCTTTTCCCTGCTACATTATACTTCTGAATTTTCTATTTCATCAAAACTTTTTAAAATAAATTTTACATTCATTTCAACTAAAATTGGAAATTAAAACTCCGAATGTTTTTCTTTAAATCTTTTTAGGTTAGCAAAAGCTTTATATGATAAATTTACTTGTCATTTCTTCATCTTCATCTAACTTAGATGATCGGCAGCAAAAATATTTCCTTATTAAGCCTTTCCTGTTATCCTCTGCTTCCAGCCATTTTCGTATTATACTGGTTGCTCATTCTCAAATTATCTTGTTGTTTCTTAGTCTGTTTAGGCCTGCCCTCCTATACAACCTGAGCACAGGAAGGAAGAGATTTGTATTTGTAGTGTTCACTGCAGCATGGGTAGAACTCAGGGACAAAATTTTGGAGGTCTATATGCATTTATTATATAAAATGTCTTGTAAGTATTAAGTTTAATTGGTTAATATGTGAAACTTTTGCCCTATAAAATGCAATGCTATAGCTGGAGAAATCATATACTTTATACCACCAGTACTGAGTTTGCTGAAAGTATGTGGCATTATGAAAATGTCTATTCTAACCTCGATATAGTGCCTTAATTTCTTTTGCTAACCAATTATATCTCTCTTTTAAAAAATTCCAATGCACATTTTATTTCGAGAAAAGTGCCTAGGGTATAGTGTCTATACAATGTTTTGCTGAATTAACAAAAGAGTGCACGTTGCTGTTGTTAGGTACTGTTATGTCAGGTCTGACTCCTACTGACTCCATGTACAAGAGAGGGAAACACTTCCTGACTGTGACATGCCTGGCACTATGTCAGTACTTATCTGCTATTCATAGGGTTTTTAATAGCTGATTGTTGGGGGATTGCTTTGGGAGTGGACTGTCATGCCCTGTCTCATTTTTGTGGTGCTAGGGATCGAACCCAGGGCCTGAGAACACATACAGCAGCCCTCTACCAACTGAGCTAAACCCCATCCCCAAATGTGTGCATAAGCAGGTACTGTAAGGGCCTACCTTATGTTCTCACATATGGAAACCTGAGCTCTGAAACAAGAGTTAAAAGAAGAGAGGATTTATATAATTCACCTTCTAAAGCAATCAATAATTTTTGTCAGAAATTAAATCATTAGACTCATTTTCTTCCCATATAATACAAAATACCATTGGTATCTCTTTGAATTTTATTAAATTATGTATAGTTCAATGATATGCATTACTTTTTAAATGCTTCTCAGTTGACATTTAATAAACTAAGTTTTATTATTTTGTGCTGGTATTTTGTTGAGTACATTTTACTGTAATAGCCTATATTAATGTTTTGTTAATTGAATTTTATTTTAATAACCTGAGAAGATATGTATAAGCTTTTTTGAAAGAACTTTATCAGCTTCAAGAGATAAATTAATACAGAGGAGTTTCTTGCTCAAACTGATAAAATCATATACTAAATATCACTTATACATGTTAGAATGAATTGCCTCCAAGGTTTATACATACAAGTAACTTCCAACATACTTTAAAAAGAAAAAAGAAGGGTTTTAGCTATCCT
>VMDO01038495.1:0-13428 GCA_007922755.1 Pedetes capensis
TGGGTGCATAAATTTGAATAATAGTCATATTAACTGGCCTTCCTTGTAGGCGTATGGATATTATTCTATTACTGACAACATTGTATTTCATGACAGATCTTGAAATGTCTTTTTTGATGATGAATGCAACCCCATTTCTCTTTAGTTTATCATTCCCAGCATAGTAGACCATATGATTGTCTGACTCAAAATGGCCTATGCTGGTCCGTTTTAGCTCACTGATGCCTAGAATGTCAATGTTTATATGCTCCATTTCTCTTTTAACGATTTCTAATTTGCCTAGATTCATACTGCATACATTCCATGTTCCAATTATTAATGGATGTTTACAGTTGTTTCTCCTCATTTTGAGTCATGTCACATCAGCATGTTGAGCACCCTGGGGCTTTACTCCGTTTCTGTCATCATGGTAGACTCTCCTTTGAGGAGGCAACTCTTCCCCAGTACCCAAGTCTTCTTTTGAGAGCCTTTCATCCTGGGGGCCTCATTTTCCAGTACTATATCTGACAGTGTCTCTTTGCTATTCATAGGGTTTTCAATGGCTAGTTGTTTCAGGAGTGACTCGCCAGGTCTTACTCCCTAGTCTGTCTTAGTCTGGAAGCTCAGCTGAAAACCTGTCCACCATGGGTAACCTTGCTCATGTCCGAGATTACAGTGGCAGAGCTCTCAGTCTCATCGCAGCTCGCAAGCCCCCATAGTGTGGTAAACTGACAGACGTGTGTGGGATATACCAATTAGGCATGATTTTATTTTTTGGTACTGGGGGATGGATCCCAGAGCTTTGTGCATGGTAGGGAGGAGTTCTAACCTTGAGCTGCATCCCAGTCCCATTATTATGTTTTTATCTTGAGACAGAGCCTCACTAAATTGTGCAACCTCCTTCTTGCCTTGAACTCGAAATCATAGTGCTTCATTATCCCAGGTTGCTGTGATTACAGGTGTACACCATGGTCTCCAGATTGGTCATGATATATTAAGAAACAATATTACAAACTGAATGATTCATCAATAAAATTCAATGTATATAATGTTCGTACAAAATAAAAGGGATTAAAGGTTATTCCTGAGCATGGAACATGATAGGGCATGCTTATAATCCCAGCAACCCCGGAGACAGAGGCAGGAGGATTGAGAGTTTGAGGCCAATGCCTGCATTACTTCAAAATACCTTGTCCCAAGATAAATAATATTTTAAAAATTGGTTGTGTGGTGTAGCTCAGTGGTAGAGCTCTTGCAAAGCATGCCTAAGGCACTGGGTTCAACCCCCAAATACCACAAAGAAAATATTCAGAAAATATTTGTAGGAAAACAAGTTATGATGACTATGATAAATGCATCATTGATAAAAAAGAAATGGTAAGGTCTCTAGAAATTTGTTTTAACATTTATCTACATAGAAAACTGGAGGAATTCAAACAGGAATTTTTTGACTATATACCCTGTGCTTACCTGATCTAAATCAAATATATTTTTAAAGCTTCTTATCATTTTTATTTATGCAATATAAAACAATCATATTTAAGACAAAATTTATATGCTAAAAGATTTTCATGAATCACTTTGCATTGTAGGCAACATATAATTTAACATATTACAAGGGGGCATGAACAACACCAACTCCAAGAAAGTATAAAATTTGAAATTTAAGAACATTACATAAGGCCGGGTGCGGTGGTGCAGGCCTGTGATCCCAGCTGCTTGGAGGTGGATATAGGAGGATTGAAAGTTCGAGACCAGAGGAAGTCTGCGTAACTTAGTGAGACCCTGTCTCAAAAAGTAAAAAACAAACAAACAAACAAACAACAACAACAACAAAAAAAAAAAAAAAAACGGACTGGGGGTGCAGTTCAGTGGTCCAGCACTTGCAAAGCACGCAAGCATGAGGTCCTGGATTCAATCCCTATTAACACACACACACACATACACACACAAAAAGAAACTACATTTGATATCCTAGGATAGTGCCCTCTGAAAAAGAAAACAGCTTAGCTTTTTTCCTAAAATATGTTGCTCAATGAAATACTATAGTATACATACACCATGAATAGATGGAAGAGAGTCATTAGCATGAGATACACTCAATTTTTCCAAATTTGGTTGCAGCTAGAAAATACAGCTTCTCAAAAATGAAACTTATTCATAACTGCTTGATGAACACAATATTACAATAAGTTCTGTTGGGCCCAACTTGACAGCACCATCACACCATCACACCACGAATTCTAATTTATTGAAATCAAAGTTTCAATTTTATGTTATTTTATGCCTTTTTTTGATTGGATGTTATTATGCTTAATTTAAACATAATAAACTTTTCCTCATTTATTATGGAGCTGGGAATTTATAATTGCATGTGTTTGGTGACATTGTATTTTGGAGCTCACTGATGAGGTCAGAAGCTTCAGGATCCAATCACTTTGAAAAGCCCAACAGCTGGCAAGCAACCACCCAATTAATGAGGCTATGGTGGATGGTTCATATTCAAACAATAATATTTGCCTAATTGTTTTTAAATATCACTAGTTTTATTTATATCTTTATAAACAACAAATTTTGTTTGGTTTGAGAAGTTGCAGACCTTGAGTTCAATCTGTTTTCCCTATTGCAATAGGATTTTTTAAATATTAAGGGTCTCCTTATCGAAGATTGAATTTGTTTTTATTTGATACAGTGAAGCACTTACTCTTACTTTCCAAAATATGTTCATATTTATACAATTTCTCAGGATGATTTTGTGTAATTAATGACTGTAAATAATTACAAACATTATCCTTATGTTACCAATCTGCTTTGAATTTTTCAACTATGGCTACTTTGGCCCATAACCCAGTCAAGGCTACTGCTATTTCTTATTCTTATGCATCTTTTCATCTTAGCAATTAGTCAATTTAAATGTCACTATTCCAAGGTCAGGTCTCAACCTGAGAAAAGAAAGCTTTAAAATTGGCAGGGTGTCTAATGTACCCAGGGTGTTTTTTTCACCTCTCAGATGTCTGCTTGGTAGCAGAAAATTTCTTACTTCTGGAGCATGTCCTTATAACCCAGACTTACGCATGATTTCTTTATTAGCTACTTTTTTCAGGATTAAAATTATCACTACTACAGATTTTTATTCTCTTAAGGGAGAATGTGTGACAGAATTTTTTTTTGAGATTTAAATTCTTGCACTAATTTTATTAAAATGAACATATTCTAACCTTTTGAATATAATATGTTAACTGCGTGTGTCTCAGATTGTATGAAAATATACTCCAATTTATAATGACGGCTAGAAAAGCTCCAAATATATCTGCTTACTTTTTAATTGCAAGAGGTACACACACTTTGTAGAGACATTGAAAAATAAATTTGTAATGCTTTACTAACATAGATACAGGTAAATTGTAGGACATAAATAGTTCAGAATTAGGAGGTGAATTGTGCCATCTTCTATGGTTTGTGTCTAAAACAAACAAAAAGGCTTTGATAATCCTCACAAAATATGGTATTAATAAGACTTCTGTTTATTTCTCCAGCAGTTGTAAGATTTCTGCTTCTGTACTTCCAGTATTTATGCTGTGTATAGTGTGCATGTCCTCGCTCAAATTAAGTGTCAAAAATTCCATTCAACATTGTGAAAAACCCTATCAGTAGACCCCAAAATATGATGTCACCAAACACATGAAATTACAAATTTCCAGCTCCATAGTAAAAAAGGAAAAGTCTATTATGTTTAAAGTAAGCATAATAGCATCAAATCAAAAAAGGCATAAAATAACATAAAATTAAAACTTTAATTTCAATAGTTTAGAATTTGTGGTGGTGATGGTTGTTGTTAGGTGCTGTCAAGTCAGGCTCAACTCATAGGGACCCTATGTACAATAAAAGGAAACACTCCCCAATACTGTGCCATGCCAGGCACTATGTCACTGTTTCGCTGCTATTTATAGGGTTTTCAATGGCTGATTGTTTCAGGATTGCTTCAGGAGTGGATTGCCACACACCTCTCCCATTTTTGCAGCTTTGGGGATCAAATTCAGGGTGTCAAAGAGCACAGATCAGCACTCTACCACCTGAGCTAAACCCCAGTCACAGAATTCATGGTTACTTTGTAGATTCATAAATGGCATTAATGGGACGTTCTGAAGAGTAGGCAATGGGGTCTAATTGGAGGAATTAAGTCACTGGGGCCATGTTCTTGGGGCTATATCTTGCCTTGGCCTCTTCTTCTACTCCTTTCCCAGTGTCTCTCCTTCCTAGATGCCATGATATGAACTGTTCCACTACACCCACCCTGCTATGGACTGACACCTCTGAAAATAAATCCTTCACCATTAGGTTGTTTCTGTCAGACATTTTGTCAATCCAACAAGAAAAGCAGCTAATATAGCAAGCAAGGGATGAGCAAACAGCACAATTGAGGGACTGAAAGGAAATATTTCTGGCTCAGATCAGCTCATTCTTGGGATATGCTCTTAAAATAGGATATTTGCTTAATCTTGGGGAAAACTAAAGCTTAGAGGCCTGAGAAGAACAGAGATGCCTGACTAAAATTTGACAAATGCAAGACAGCTGATAGGAAATGGGAAATTATAAACACTTGCTCAATCAAGAGCAACAAGTTCCAATACCAGGGCAAGAAATCAAAGAAAACATGTATCATTGCTTTTTATGGAGAGTAGAGCCATATTATTTCTCTGAGCAATACTGCTTTATTTTCTTTTATACATACATTTTTCTTTATTAATATAGTTTGATATTCACATATATAAACATATACACATATCACATTTTCAAACCATATGCTTAAAATATTACTTATTTTGATCACCTATTATGAAACAATATTTAAATTCCCTTGATAGTTTTTTCTCATCTTAATTTAAATGTTACAAGGATAATTTATTTTTATACAGAAAAAAAATATATAAAGCCAAACACGGTGCAAAATAACTATAATCCCAACAATCAGGAGAATGAGCTGGAGGTATCACTTGAGCTCAAGAGTTCTAGACTAGCATAGGCAATAGAAAGATGAAATAAATAAATAAATAAAAGAAAGAAAGAAACACAAAAACATATGTTAGCAATGAAGTTTTTTATATGAATTTTAATTTCTTCTGCTATCTTTAGATACACAGATTAACTAATCACTTCAGTATTTTATTATTTCAAACTGCATTAGAGGAGAAGGATGTGGCAATCCATTCCTAAAGCAATCCCAAAACAATCAGCCATTGAAAAACCTATGAGGGTCTCTATGATTTGAACCCGACTCAACAACACCTATCAACAACAACAAAATGCATTAGAAATTTTGGAAAATATTTTTTACCTAAAGGAATAAAAATAATTGTATCAGGAATTTACTTTTGAAATTTGACACCTAAAAACTTTATTAGGATAATACATATAGCTGAAATTTTAAATCTAATTATTTTGGGAGGACTGGGATTTAGTTCAGTTGGTAGAGCGCTGCGCTGCAGTCTCTGAGTTCCCGAGTTCAATTCCCAGCACTGCAAAAATGGGAGAAGGGCCTGGCAATCCACTTCCAAGGCAATCCTGAAACAGCCATTGAAAACCCTATGAGGGTCGCTATGAGTTGGATACCGACTCAACAGCACCTAACAACAACAACAAATTATTTTGGGACAGATGAGAAAACAATAAACATATCTACTTTCTTGGTGCCTGCAGCCGTAGCTCTGTGGCATCCGATCCCGTCAGATCTCGGAAGCTAAGCAGGGTCAGGCCTGGTTAGTACCTGAGTGGGAGACCGCCTGGGAACACCAGAAGTTGTAGGCTTGGGAGAAGGACCTGGCAACCCCCTCCCAAAAATCAATCTGCCATTGAAAACCCTATGAACAGCAGAGAAGCACTGACAATAGTGTTTCCCCTGTTGTACAGAGGGTCGCTATGAGTCGGATACCGACTCGATGGCACCTAACAACAACAACAACAACAACAACTTTCTTGGTAAATTTCACCAGCGTGCAATTCAAATAATTGTATTTATATCTATCTTCTATAAATCTTGTCATCAGCATTTTTTAATCACATGCAATATATCACTAGTACAGATAAGCTTCATCATATCTCATAAAATTTTTCCTAGGAATTAATCTCTTCATTTTGGATGTTATTCTCTAGATTAACAAATTTATATTAAGTCTTATAAATCTCATCAATAAAGTAGTATATTAAATAAAAGTTGGGAGTGGATTGCCAGGTCCTTCTCCCATTTAGCAGTGCTGAGAATTGAACTCTGGACCTCAGAGACTGCAGCTCAGTGCTCTACCAACTGAGCTAAATCCCAGCATTCACATATATATATATATACATATATATATATATATATATATATATATATATATGTATGTATATATATATATATGTTTAAAATAACTGTGGGAAATGTATCATTCATATAAATTTATGATTTCTTATTCTGAAACTTGTTTCTTAAAATAGTATTTTCATCCACCCAGTGCGACTGCCTAAAATCATTCTTACTCTCCAAATTCTATCACTACTCTCATCACTTACCATGGGGTTTTGGTACCTGCCTAATTGATCTCTCTGAACAGCACACTCAGACTAATCCATCTAAAACATTATTTTCACTGTGCTAATCTTTTTCATAAACCTGCAAATTCCCCGAATGGCCTGTGACATTGAGCTTGTATTCTTATCCTTTATCATATCAAATAATTCAGACATGTGTATTAACTTTTATGTTTGCTCTAGCTTCTCTGAGAATATCAGTCTATTGTCTGGACTCATTTGCAACAGAATGAGGATATAGAGCAATTTCCTATAAAAATAAAAATAGAAAAGAGGGAAATTTTTAAAGAAAAAAAGAAAGACAAAACAAAATAAAACATGGACCTAGAAATTCAAGTGACCAAGCATAGACATTGGAGGAAGAACTCTATCCCCATGAGCTTATGCTGAGACAGTTTTGAGACAGAGGGCAGCAGTAGAACAGTGTGATTCTGAAGCATTCAGGGCAGAACAATGATCAAAGAAACAGAACTCCATGGATAAAGATGAGTAATACCATTCTTGATTTAACAAGATGATCCATCTGGATTTTGAAGGATTCTACAATGGAGTTTAGTTATCATTACTACAGTGAAATTTGCATCAGATCTGTCTCACTATTTAGTTAACTAGTATGCCGCAGTCCAGTTGCAGCCTAGGATCCAGGGTTTTCCGAAGGCAGATAAGGAGTTGGCGGTAGGTAAAAGACACAATAGCTCGGAGTCTATGTGAATCTGTTCCATTTATTTTTCAGAAAACTCAATGTTTTAAACAATTTTTAGGCTTAGATCATGCAAGCAGTAAGAATAGCACATGCAGTTATTCATGAAACAAAGTTTCACAAGCACCTGTTAATCATAACAACCTATAGTTCAAAACATAAACTTTATTATCTCCAGACACCAAATACTTGGAAGGTTTCTTTCTTTTTAGGCTTTTCATAAATGATAAACTATAATAGGGTATTTGAACTCTATCCTTATTGAACAACGGCCTCTACTCTTTTTCTCTAACTGGGAACCACGGTCTGTAGATAAGCACCTTCCCATGCTGTGTATCCACTCTTTTCCCCAGCTGGGAGCCAAGGTCGGCCTTTGGGCAGATAAACACCTCCATGTTAAATTGTCAAGGAGGCTTTTGTGCTGTGGGAATAGGCCTGTGTATTCTTTTGATTGTTCTACACTTTCTTTGTAAACCTTACCTATCATAGGTGGGGCCACTTTAGTCCAAGTAGGGGCTAACAACTCAGCCTGCTGTAGCTGAAGCATAAATTACTTAACACTTGAGTTAAAGATTGGAAATTGCTGATCAGCTTTAACTAGAATAATATCCACATAACCCTTACAATTGGTGCTCATTACTTCTAATTCATTTACAAATTCCCCCAGTCATGTCATTCTTTCAGCATTAGTTTCATTAGAGTTTAATACAATATTAGTTATGAGTATTAGTCCTAAACATGAAGTAATTATGTTCATAATAATTAGAAGCAGTAATCCTATTTCTAGAAAGCAAAAATCACATATTCCTTTTCTCCATCCCCATCCATTTCTTGGAAGATGAGTTCCTTGAACCCCCCTTCCCCATATCCAGACCTTGTCAGACAATATGGTTAGAAATGGCTGTGGCACTAGTATAATGTGTTTCCATTTCAATGTACGTGGAAAGTGACTGTGTTACAGAGTGAAGTCCTGTGGGTATAGATTTATAGTCTTACTAAGATAATATTTTAAACTGATTTGTACCTGTGAAAATATTGTAGGGACAATGGTTATTGTATGGCTACTAACTCCCAAGATTTGCTAAGAATTTCTTTCATGGCATCCTTCAAAATTTCTACCTGGGGCTTCTAGAAGATGAGGACACTAGGAGGTAGGGATGGATGGGGAGAGATTGAACAATGAGTACTAATTTACAATTAGACAGGACCAACCAGTTCTGAGTACTATAGCACAGAAAAGTGACTACAAATAATCATAATGTACTCTATATTTCAAAAGGCTACAAGAAAGAATTTGTATGTTTTCACCACAAAGAAATAATAAATGCAAATAATGGGGCACAATATAATGTTTTCATGCATGTATGAATTGTGTCTATATCCTTAATTTACACATTTTTTTTGTATCGGTTAAAACCAGCTGAGTGTCATGGCATACTCCTGTAATCCCAGAGACTCAGGGGGCTGAGACAGAAAGGTCACAAGTTTGACGCTAGAAGTAGCCTGCTAATTTACAAAGACCCCTACTCAAAATTAGAATAAAAAAGGGTCAGAGGGTGCAGCTTAGAAGATAAGCATTTGCTAAGCATTGTGAATCCCTAGGTTCACTGCCCTACACTGCAGAAAAATTAAAAAATAATAAAATAAAATAAAATTTAAAAAGAGAAAGGTGAATTAGCTATATTCACTTCAGACAAACTAGACATCAGAATGAAAAAAACTTTAGCAGGTATAGAGACATAACATATAAAGTAGCAATTTTTACAAAATGACTAATACCAAATGTGCATGCACTTAGCAACAGAATTTCAAAGTTATATGTGGCAAAACTGATACATATTAAGGAGGATATAGGGACATTGAAAAGTGTTTTTCACTATTTGAACATGCCTCCTGTAAGAAAGTAGATTGAAAATGAGTAAAGATACAAGTCACCCCCGAACAAGACAATCAACCATCTTTGCTTAGTATTTATAAGACCAGTCAAATGCAATGACGTTCTTCTGGACAGAGATTTGAAGTCATTTCCAGGGAGAAGCAATGGTCTTTTCAACATATAGTTCCAGTGTACTTGGACATTAATACACTAATAAATTAACCTTACCACATATCTCACACATTAGACAAATGTTACCTCAAAATACGCCAAAGATATAAATGCAAAATTTAAAACTATAAAATATCTATGGAAAATATTTATGAGACTTTGTATTTGATGAAGAGCTTTTAGACATAACACAAAAAGTATAATGTATTAAAAATAAACTGGTAGCTGGGTGCCTTGAAGAGTGCCTATAATCCTAGCGACTTGGGATAAAAATAACAATAATTTTCTTAAAAAATAAATAGTTATCAGTTGTAAGCTTTTGCTCTTTGACAGACCGTGTTAAGGGAATGAAAAGTCAAGCCGTGGAATGATAGAAAATAGTTTCAAAATTCTCAAGTCTTTTATCGTGATCTAAAATAAAGAAAATTTAAAACTCAAGATAAAGAATAAAAACAGCCCACTTTTTAAAAATCTGCAAAAGATCTGAACAGATACTTTTCTAAAGAAGACAGAGATGGCAAATAAGCACATGAAATGTTTGTTCAATATTAGTCATAAGGGAACTGTTCACTGAAATCATACACACAAAAAAATCACCACATATTTGCTAGAGTGACTAAAAAAGCAAACAATCAAAACAAAATGAAACAAATTATTGAAAAGCACTGGAGAAATTTGAAGTACCAGAAAGTTTCCTGCATTGTTGGTTGGTAAGAATGGAAAATGATTTAGCCATTATGGAAAATATTTCTTCAGTTTCCTATAATATGTACTTTTAATACGCCACTCAGAAATCCCAGCTATATCCCAAGTGAATTAAAATTTTCTATTTACACAAAAACTAGGCTGGATTTTAGTGCACTTGGTAGAGTGCCCCTCTGAGCTCTGTGAGGCCCTAGGTTTAATCCCCAGCACCACAAAAGTTGGAGTAAGTGTTGGCAGCCCGCTCCCAAAACAATTATCCATTGAAAACTCTATGAGGGTCACTATGAGTAGAACTCAACTTGAGGGCATCTAATTACAACCACAACAGCACAAAAATTGGTGTGTACCTTCAGTTATATCCATCAAAGTGTACAAATAATTTACATGTTTGTAAACAGGAAAATTAATAAATAATATGTGGAATATGCAATGAATGGGTACTTCACACCAATCAATAGAAATGAATTATTGATTTGTCAAAACCTGGATGAAAGTCAGAGCATTTTGCTAAGTGAACTAAACCAAACCCAAAGAATAAATGATATACAATGTTTGATTTCACCTATAGGACATTCTGGGAAAATTAAAGCTATAGTTTTGCAAAATAGGTCAGTGGTTGCCATTGATACATTTGGGAAGAGGTGTGACTGTAAAAGTGATGCACAAAGGAATCTTTTGGATGATGGGGCTACTCTGTATGGGACTGTAAGGGTGGAGGTATGATGATGCATTTGTCAAAATATATAATCATCTAAAAGCATAGCAACTATCACACTGGCAAAATCCAGGATGGAGTATAGAGTGTTAAAAATCAACTCATTTGTAGCACAAATATATAGTATAATTTCATTGAAGAAATAGGAAGAAATGGTATAAGTAAATAACTCTGGAGAAGAGCTCTTACCTAAATAAGGCTAATATAAAAAGCCTTCGGCTGTTCCACTCTGGTGTCAGAGCCTGTCTGATCTCTGAAACTCAGCAGGGTTGGGCCTCATTAGCCCTTAGATGAGAGACTGCCTGGGAATATTGGGTACTGTAGAATTGGGGGAAGAACCTAGCAGCCCACTCCCATAATAAACAGTCATTGAAAATCTTATGAATAGCAGAGAAGAACTGACAATAGTCCCCAACATGGCACAGTGTCAGGGATTGTTTCATCTGTTGTACATGGTATCGCTATGAGTTGCCCCCGACTGAACGGCACTGAACAATAGCAAGAATATAAAAAGAACTATACATAAACATTATACTTTAATTGGTAAATTTGTTTTCCACAAGGGTATGGTTTAGCAATCTGGAAACTACATTCGTACCAGAGTTTAACAGACAAGCAAATAAACTGTAGGTAATGGGAGCCATGTTTTATACTAGGGGAGAATTAAGTCTCACATAATCCAAAAGAAGACTATAATGAACTCTGTGGTGTTGGATTAGAGTCAGAGATATTACTATGAATTCCTATTTTCTTTAATATACTGAAAGTGACAAAAAATTAGTATAGTACTCTGTATATGTAAGTTAAGAATTTAGTTAGTTAATTAGGTGCTGTCGAGTCTGGTCAGACTCATGGCAACCCTCATAGGATTTTCATTGGCTGATTGTTTCAAAATTGCTTTGGGAGCAGATGGCCAGGTCTGTCTCCCATTTTGGTGGTGCTGGGGATCAAACCCCAGTCCTCAGTGAGTGCAGACCAGGCGGTCTACCAATTGAGTTAAACCCCAGGCCCTGTTAAAATACTGATATATATTTTTTCTGAGAGAGTCTAGAAAGCAGTATTTCTAATACTAATGAGCTTATTGAACTCTTGATTTCTAACTATCACGTTTCAATAAAAGGAACCAGGGCCTTCGTAGAAGTACCTGATTTGGAAAGTGAGTCAGGGAAGATAAAAAATAAAGCTAGAACATCTTTTAGCATCATAAAATAAGAAAGTACAAAAATAAAAAAAGAATACTTGAAAAAGACACAGGAGACAAATGAAAACCAAAACAAAAAAAAATCCCAAAATGAGATTATAAACAAAGAATGAAATGAATATCCATGAATTTGTACAGATAAAAATAAATAAATAAACAAAAGGTGAAAATAATCCCCCAAAAGCATGTAAAAGGAATAGGGAAATAGTCATTATTTGAAAACCAAAGTAAAATCTTATGATAAATGCTAAACATTTTTTGCTAAAATTAATGGGTAAAATAAGGTAGAAACAGGGCATTTGCAAGTTCAAAGTACTTCCCCCAAGACATTTATTAGTTAGTGTGTGATTTAGCTTATGTCCAATTTCTTGGATACTTCTCCTTTCAGGAACTGGATCTTAATTCCCTATCCTATAATATGGATACCATTTAACCAATCAATTGAGCATTCAAAGCTAACATTACCAGTAATAAGCTATGCTGCTATTATCTACCCCATGATATGATGTAATGAGAAGGGGAAGACAGTTCTGTGATATGATTTCAAAAATATTATAACTGGAATCTAATTAAGATAAAAGGGACTCTTCCAAAAACAGTCTAGGCACTAAAAATAAGTAAAAAGGGAAACTTCATTGATCAAAGGAGGCTAAGGAAAACAAAGAGTACTAAACACACTAGATACACGGGATCCTGGAAGAAAAGAGGGATAAGTGGAAAAATTGGTGCTATTCCAGTAAAGTGTCTAGTTTTTCTGGTAATAATGAATCACTATTGATTTGTTGGTTTGGATAAATTAGAATTGTTATGAAGATGTATATAAGAATTCTCTACACTAGTTTTGCAACCATATTGGAAATTTAAAATCATTAAAAAATTAAACCACTGAAAAAAATATCCTGCCCTTACTTCAAAACTTTTTTAATATTATTGGGTTAAAATTGTACCTAAGAAAGAATGTTTTAATTTTTTTAAAGTTGATATTTTTACAAAGACTATGAAACATGTTTTAATTAACAGTAACTGCCATTCTAAATAAAATAATAAATTGCCATGGAATATTTTTGGAGAAGAAATATTATTCTTCATCTAAAATTCAGTGTCATAACTTTTGTGAATATTGTGACTACCTTGAATATGCTGCTCTTTGAAAAACTGTATTTAGCCTTCATGCTGGCATTTTAAAATTTCTGTGGATAATTTAAAAAATATACTATGAATGTTGTTCTTGTTAGGTTCCATGGAGTCAGGGTCCAACTCGGCGACCCTACATATAACACACGAAACAGTATTGTCAGTGCTTCTCTACTATTCATAGGGTTTAAATGGCTGGGATTTTGTTTTTTTGGTTTTTTTTGGAGGGGGAGGGGATTTCTGGGTCTCTCTCCCAAGCCTACAGCACCTAAGGTTCCCAGGCAATCTCTCATCAAAGTCCTAACCAGGCCTAACTCTGCTTAGCTTCCAAGATCTAACAGGACGCCACAGCACTACAGCTGCAGGCATACTATGAAAAAAAA
>VMDO01038496.1:0-13424 GCA_007922755.1 Pedetes capensis
GAGCGTGTTCTTCCCTTTTGGTTTTCTGCCTCCAGCTCCTTGCACATGTCATTATAATATTTGTTTTTGTCTTCTCAAGCTGCCTTCTGAAATCTTCTGTTTAGTTCCTTAACTTCATCATGTCTTCCTTTTGCTTTAGCTGCTCGACATTCAAGGGCAAGGTCCAGTGTCTCTTTTGACATGTAATTTGGTCTTTTCTTTTTTTCTTGTCTTTTTAAGAACTTTTTGCTTCCTTTTTGAATGATATCTTTTATATCATGCCACAACTCTTCTGGTCTCCTGTCATTTGTGTCTAATGCATTAAACCTATTTTTGAGGTGGTCTCTGAACTCAGGTGGGATATACTCAAGGTCATACACTACTTTCATGAGGGTTTTTTTTTCTTTTTGCAGTACTGGGGGTTGAACCCAGGGCCTTGTGCCTGCATGCTTTGCAATTGGTGTACCACTGTACTGCACCCCCCAGCTCTTTTTTTTTTTTTTTTACTTTTTTGAGAGAAGGTCTTGTTAAATTACACAGACTGCCTCTGGTCTCAAACTTGTGATCCTCCTACCTCTGCATCCCAAGTTGCTGGGATTATAGGTGTGCACCACCATGCCTGGCTCTTTTGTTTTTACTTTTTGAGACAGCGTCTTGCTAAATTATGCTGACTGCCTCTGGTCTGGAACTTGCAATCCTCTTGCCTCTGCTTCCCAAGCTGCTGGGATTACAGTTGTGTGCCACCATGCCCAGCTTTTGTTGCAGTACTAGGGCATTGGGCCCAGAGTGTCATGCACGCTAGGCAAGTGCTCTACCACTGAGCTGAAATTTCAGCCCCTTTTTTATTTTTTTGTTTTGAACAAGGGTCTAAGTTGCATAACCTACTGGTAGCCTCAAATTTGCCATTATCTTACCTCAGCCCCCCAAATCAATGGGATCATAGACGTATGCCATAGCATTGGCTATTGTGATTTTGCCTGCAGCCATAGCACTGTGGCCTCGGATCCTGTCAGGTTTGGGCCTGGTTACTTCCAGATGGAAGACCATCTTAGAACACCAGGTGCTGTAGATTTGGGAGAAGGACCCAGCAACCCACTTCCAAAATATAATCATCCATTGAAAACCCTATGAATAGTAGAGAAGCACTGACAATACTGTTTCCCTTGTTGTACATAGGGTCGCTATGAGTCAGACACTGACTTGATGGCACCTAACAACAATAACATCTGATAGACTTTAACCATAAAATCCTTCAAAGTGCTAGTAAGGAGGAGTGGGGTTGAAGAGAATGCTCTGAGTCTGAAGCCAGGTGTAGCAATTAAGGATGGCCAGAAGCAATGCTTACAAGACCCTCAACTAGCAGCAGCAGATGGTGACAACTGCAAAGGGAAATAACACATGTTTGCTTTTGGGGGATTGCTGCAAAAGAAGAGGACATGCTGACCAATGTGAATACTAAGCAGCAAACAGACTAGGATACAGGAAGATTCACTCTCTCCCACTGTAAGCTATGTGCCCTTCTCTGGATATCCAAAACTTGCAAATATCTGTCAAAATATGTGCCACCCTGTTCCATAAGCTTTGACATGAATGAATCTCCCCTCAAAACTGAATCAAGTAATGGTCATCCCCATATCTCTGTTTTCTCACTCAGTATCTGGTATAGTATAAATGCTTAGTAAATGTTTTCTAGCATAATGGAGTAATGAATAAGAAGAAATTTCTTTTTGATAATTAGTATAAAATTGTGATAGAAATACAATTATTGGAGATAGTGGGGCAAAAAAGAGAATGGGAATAAAGGACTTGTCCAAAATGAAGAGATGGAGGAATTTGGAAATTACCAGTAAGGTTAAATAAGGCTATTGTTGAATGTCCAAGAAATATAATTTTAATGTGAATTTTTTGTATTGATATTTGAAGCAATTGTACAGAACAAAGTTCAGAATGCTCCCTGCACTACTCATGATGAAACGCCCATCAATACAGTGGGCTTATAATTAGAAGTAAATATTCACCTTGACGAGGTATCCACAATGAACTTAAGCCCATATAACTAGCTTGTGAGTTCTCTCCTGGAACTGCCTGTTAGCAATTATATTCTGCTTAAGATACCCATGCTGTGAGTATTTATGTGTACAGAGGAGCAAAGTGGGTTAAAGGGAGAGAAAATTTGTCATCAAAAGACCATTAACAGAATGCCGGTATTCTACTTGAGAGGATGCGAATATTGAACCAACCCACTTTTATAATTAACATATTAGTAGAGTGTAACATCTTTCTGCTCACCAGAAAGCTTGTCAAGGGTTAGAATGTAGACAAGGACTCTTTCTGACACAGGGAATCTTGAAAATGATGCCTTCTATTTCTGACACTGCTTACAAACCCACTTTGAATCAGAGAATAGTTGTAAGAGAAGTAATGTTCATCTTTTTACAAATTATCCCTCTTTATTTTTATTCTTCTAATATTCTCCAGAGATATTAACACAAAAGTAGCATATAACCTCCCTGGAAGCAGCCTGTTGTTGTTGGTTGCCATGGAGTTGGATCTGACTCATAAATGACCCTATGTACAATGGAAAGAAATACTACCCAATAGTGTGCCATGCAGAATTTTTTATATTTGTGCTCAGTGTTGACATCACTTTCTTCTCATTTTGATTTGTGTCACATCACCAAAAGGAAATCCCAGGGGCTTTACCTGACTCCAGTCATTAAGCTCAGCTCTACTTTGAGGAGACAACACTTCCCAAGTCATTTCTTGAGTGCCTTATGGTTTGGGGTCTGACGCTCATTTTCTAGCACTATATTTGATAGTACTCCCCTGCTATTCATAGGGTTTTCAATAGCTAATTTTATTGGGAGTGGCCTGCTGAGTCTTTATCCCTTGCCTGTCTTAGTCTGGAAGCTCACCTGATACCTGTTCACCATAGGTGGCCCTGCTGCTATATGAAATTCCAGTGGCATAGTTTTCAGCACTACAGCAACATGCAAACCCCCACACCATGAAACTCTGACAGACACACTGGGTAGAAGCAAACTAGTCCCTGGTAAAGCACATTCAGGCATGAAAAAAAATATAACCCAACTCATATCCACATGCAAAGAGTTCTAGGTTCTAGGAGGCATTTCTTTGGTCTGCTTTATGATCAGTTTCTACTGATACCTTCTGTCTCATTGTAAATCTACATAATCTCTTCTGCCAAGGTTTCTATCTTCAAAGAATTGGAGTAAAAAATACTTCTAGCTGTATTTACCAGTATTTTCATTGAACACATTCTCCTCCCTGTCTTATATCCAGTGTTCCTAAATGATCACATGTGCAAACAGTTTGAGTACCTACACTTAACTCCTTCTATTTAAGGAATGCCTCTTGTATGCTCATTAACATCTACATGGATATTGCCTAATTTTGTTCTGAAACTGTCTCAGAGTTTGCTTTTTGTCTGTTCAACTTAGCCCCACCTCATCTTAGCACTCTATTAACTAATTTCAACTCAATCTTGACCTATCTAATCCAAAAAATAAGCCAAAGATATTTTACTCAGTACTTTCTGACATATAAAAGCACATTATAGTCTTTCAAACTAGTATATTGTTATGAAACAATATATGCAAATCCCAGCAAAATTAAACCTCTTGAGTAATAGAATGGGTGCTATGTTGTCTGGCTCCTACCTTCACTCTGCTGCTCTAAACAGAATTTAGGCAACATTTCTAGTAGCTAAATCAATATTAACTGGGTAAAAGCAAAATCAACACATGAGCCTGGGTTTTTGTCTCTGAATCACTCTAGTTCCTAACTTCTTCTCTTATTTTATCTTTAATCTTAAATGTCTGTCCAAGATACTGTGCTCTGGCCTCTGAGATAGCCACTGTCAAGCCAGTATGTCTGGGACCAGATGAGAAGAAATTGCCCAACAGATTTGCAGGGCTTGTGAAGGCCTGGAAATGGTGGAAGTCAGATGATTATATTTGCATTGCATAATTGGCAGAGCCTGTCACAACATTGTTGGAGCCAGCAGCTGTTCTCTGCTGAGAGCTAATTCCACCTGATCTATTCAATATTATAATGACTTTAATCCTCTCCACATTCACCAGAAGCCAAAGAGCAGGGTTTATAGCTAAACTTGCATTTGCAGATAGATGACAAGAGACCCCTCTGGTGGTAGGAATTAATTTAGAGCAGGGTGCTGACAGTGTTGTCCAATTCTTGAGGTTTTTTTGTTTTTTGTTTTTTTTTCCTTCTAGGGAGCAGGCTTTAGCAAGGTCTGAATTTTCCCTTCTGCTCTCAAGAAGAGCTAAAGAACATGACTTTATTTGAAGACATAGCCTTTAAAGAGATGATTAAAAGAAGGCTGTTAAGGTGGGTCTTAATCCAATTTGACTGGTGTCCTTTTAGGAGAAGGAAATTTGGCCACACAACAGATAACTGGACTGTGCACACTCAGCAGAAAGTCTGTGTGAAGACACAGTGAGGTGGCCAACTGCACACCAGTGAGACTTCAGGGGAACTGCAACCTGCTGACAACTTGATTTTGAACTTCTAGTCTCCAGAAAGTAAGAGAAAATAAACATCAGTTGCTTTAGCCTCCCAGTCCATGGTATTCTGTTATGGCAGCCCAAACAAATAAACACAGCTATTACCTTGTGTTAACCCAATGTATGATTCTGCTCTATAGAATTCTATCACATTTTTGCTAGACTATACCCAGGAGGAGAGAGATCTCCCTAACACAAGCAACTGATTTCATTAAAAGTAGATCATTTTGTTAGGAAGTTCTGTGTACTGAAGCACGACACTCCTCCTTGTAACTGTCACCCCACTGTCCCAGTTCTGTACACTTGGCTTCAAACCAGTCAAATGTCTTCAGGGCAACTCTTCCAATAGATGAAGATAACCATTGTACTTCCTTGCTCCATTCTTATATCTTCTCTTTCCAGTTAAATTTTTCTTCATGCTTTCAAATAGTCCCCATATGCCATTGTTCTGATCACATACTATGTTTCTCCTGTTTTGAATCCTTTCTAATGAGCCATTGTTTCCTTTAAATTGAGACCCAGCTACATGCTCTAAGCTACATGTTAGTAGTGTGAAGTGCCTTAGGATTATCAGCTATCTTGCTTTCAATGTCATATTTTAGAATCTTCTCTATTAAGAAAGGATGAGACAAACTCATCTTTAAGCCATGGTATAGAATGGTATAAAATGTGGTAAGATTCTGAAGGACCAAGACAATTTCAAATATGACTCAAGGGAACTAAGAGATACTAACTAATTTTGCATCAGCTAATATTTTAGAAGACATTATTTTTATAGCTTATCCAGAAATTGCCTCAGTATTTTATTTTATTGATAGATACTTGAATATGTGGGCTGAGATTTAGCTCAGTTGGTAGAGCGCTGCACTGCAGTTTCTGAGGTCCTGAGTCCAATTCCCAGCACTGCAAAAATGGGAGAAGGACCTGGCAACCCACTCCCAAGGCTAATCCCGAAACAATCAGCCATTGAAAACCCTATGAGGGTCGCTATGATTTGGATACTGACTTGAGGGCACCTAACAACAACAACATACTTGAATATGATATGCATTCTGGTTCAAGTAGCTTTACTCGTATAATTATATAATTGCAAAAAATTATTAAATGCTTTATCCAAATACTCTTAAATCCTAAGATAAAAAGCAAAAACTTACATGTAATATTGGTGTCTCTAGGAGTGAACAAGTTTCCATCACACACTAGATATGAAGAATATCCACTAAACTTAAATATGCCACTCAACTGAGGCTGCAATTTGCACGTTAGAGAAAACATGGTCAGAAATGATGAAGCCCTTAGGCTGGCACATAAACAGAGTTACAAAAATTGAGGTAAACAGCATATATTTTTGGTTTTTATTTGCCAATGTAGACTTATGCTTGCCCAACAGTTATTGAAAACAGAACATAATTAAAAACATTTCCCCTAAACATTATGCCTCTTTTAAAGCTTGAATATAAGATTTAGCTGACATGGAAATAAGATACAGGTATAATATAGTCTATCATAGTGACTTTCAATAGTTTTCCTATTGTGTAAACATATAAAAATACCTACAGGCTGAAGTGAGACTATAAAAGTGTTTGGCCTATGCAGCAATATTTGAGAGCTAGGTGAGAAGGAGGGTAAGTAACATAGGGAACACTTATTTTAGTTATTGGAAAATGGTTAACTAATGTCTCATTCTCTCATGCACCTATTTTTTTCCATTCTAACCTTATCTCTCTAAAGAATTAGACTGGGTAAATTTGAGTATTTCCTTAGAAATTTGGTAATAATATATAATGCCTATAAAATTCCATCCTGAAGACAGAGGTTTTTTTCTTTTATTTTTTCCTTTTAATTATTTATTTCTTGGTGACTACTAAATGGCCTCCCCTTAATCTCAAATTATTTTGCATTTACCATTTTAGCCGCCAGAAGGTACTGTCAAAAAAGATAGACTGCTTAATGGAAAAGAAAAGTTAATGAACTAACAAGGGAACCATAATTATTCCACAAATCAAGGGAAAGATGGAATGGTTTCCAGGGGGATGCAGATGCATCAAAATGTTTTTGCTATGAGCTCAAAGCAGTATCCTTTAAAGACCAAACTTTGGGGGGGAAAGATATAATTATTGATTGGTGTATTAGCACTGATAATCCCAGAATATAACATTGTTTTCCCAAGTAGAGAAGCAACAAGGAAAAATAGACAAGAATGCTGAGTCTCTTCTACCAGATGAATAGCTTTCCTGCCATAGGGCATTAAATGATACAAAGATGATGCCATCCTGTAGGCCCTCAGAAAGGAATCACATATGCCTGACACCTGTCACACAGCTCAAACACTAAATTGGCACATTTACAACTAGATTAGAATGGTTTAACCTCCATTAACCGCTGCCTGTGTTGATGAAGATAGAGAGAATAATTTATAAAGCTGGGAGGGGCACCTGGGACTTTGATTTTAGACTCAGTGGAATGACTGTGAGTAGAAGAAACACTCCTGAGTTGCATTTCCATGCTTTCAGGCTTGATGCTGAGGATTCTGTTTATCTGGAGCCTGTGAACCTGAAGTCAAGGATACCTCATGGTCTAGCATTTTCCAAAATAAATAAATATATAAAAATATATAAGATAAACTGTCAAAAGGCACACACACACTTTATATATATATATATATATATATATATATATATATATATATATATATATATATACACACACACACACACACACATATATATGAATGAAAAGTCTAGGATTTACAGGGCAAATAAATATTGTGCCAGAACAGCTGGCAAGCATGAGTCAGAGCACAACGGCTGGTATGTTATCTGTAACCTCCCACACATATACTGTGAGCTGCAACTCAATAAGTGGATGATTACAGAGGTTATAAGAAAAGTAGAAATAAATACAGTGAGGTTTAAAGAACACCTGGTATGAAAGATAACTTGTTTTCCATCAGACACCTCCATTTCATGGGGGGCAGTTTAGAGCAGTGGTTAAGACGGCAGCTCTGAAGATACACGACCTGGGTACATAATTTCATTTACACCAGTTATGAGCTGTGGGACTGGAACAAACCATCACAACTCACTATGCCTCAGTTTCCTTATCAATACAAAAGGTTTACAATGCTGCCTGATTCCTAGTGTTATGTTGTTGCTGTTGTTGGGTGCAGTTGAGTTGTGTCCGACTCGTAGCTACCCTTATAGTGTTTTCAATGTCTGATTGTTTTGGGATTGCCTCGGGAGTGGTTTGCCATGTCCTTCTCCTGTATTTGTGGTGCTGGTAATCGAACTCAGGACCTCAGAGACTGCAGAGTGGTGCTCTACCAACTGAACTAAATCCCAGCCCTTCCTAGTGTTATAGAGGGAAATAAATGAGTTCCTCCTTCTAAAGCACTTATCCCAGTTCTTAATATATGTTATGTGCTTAAAAATGTTAGATATTAATATCAATAATGATGCTGCTTGGCATATTCTGACTTATAATGTCACTGTTTGCTCATCCCAAATATTACTGTTTTAATTGAAGGCAGATTAACAGTATATACTTAAGTTGGAGCCTGTGGGTGATGGTTACAGTATGTGTTATGGTTTGAGATATTTAATACTAAATATTTCTTTGCAAAAGCACAATCATAATCATGGAATAGTTTAAACACTGCCTTATTTTGAGGAGCAAGTGAAAATAAGAAGTTTTCACACATATTTTTGAGTATGGGGTACACAAAAGATACACTAGAGCTAAACTGTTTTATGCAGTTTCATTAACCTATATGTATGGCCCCAGTGAAGTGATGCTATCCCAAGTACATGTGAAAACTGTACTGTCAACTGATACTTTTAGAAAGGCGGAAAAGGTGAGGTTAGGGAGATGCAAGTTAACTCACTAACTTCACAAATGACTTGAAAAATGTTACATGTATTTACATACACATTGATCAACTTAGCAAAGCACATTTAAAAATCACATCTAGTGATTTCCTTTTAATGAACAGCTGAAAGCCCCATGTCTCCAGTGGTATTGTTCACTACTGCCTACCACATGGCCTGACAGAGTAAATAATAATAACTGATAAGCCAGCAATTTGTTTATTCATATATGAGTATAATATTTAGATTCTATTTTCCAAAGCTCACTTCCTTAAACTTAGCATATGTTCTACTAATTATAGTTACTACTTTGATGAAATACTTTATGCTAGACACTATAAATGTGCACTCCCTAATTTGTTTTTATAGATGAAGAAATTAAAGCTCAAATATGGAAGGTTTGGTTGAACTTAAAGCTAGGAAGAACCAGAACCATGTGTGAGCTTCCACATGCAAACCCTTGTTCACCACTCTATAATACTTTCCAAATCATTCATGCTTTTTAGCTCTTTTGTGCCTACATACATGATATGAGTTAAGATGTGTATAATGACGGCTTCTATATTTTATTATTACTTATGTGACAGGAAGCAATAATTATTTGCTTTCTGTTCCCCATCAAATAAATATACACTGTTTCATATATGCTTTACTATTTGCACAGCCCTTCACTCAACTGTTAGCTTCATAAAAATAATTAAACATTATTATTCATCAACTATGTTCCAAGATTTTTCCAGAAAGCCAAGTGCTTTGAGCTATAAAATCTTGTTTTTATAAGCTCTTATCACACTAAAAATATTATTAATAAATCACTATTTCTCTCTGCTGGAAGAATGCCAGTAATTGTTTATTTTTGGATGTGCTCAGGTAAACATCCTTGGGTTTAAGATGTAAGTGAGGAGGGTTTTACCCACCCATTTAATTATGAGGAAATATGGAATTCAGTGGTGCAGAAAACCCATCTGCAATCTTGCCCAAAGGGGATTCTTTTAGGTGACTTTGTTAAAACTGGATCAGACAGTAAAATCTTTATTCATTTTTAAGTCACAGAAAGGCAAAATTGAAGTAAATTTTCTGAAACTAGTCACAGGCAAAATTCTCACAATAAGAATAACAAAATATAGCAAAACAACAAGTTTTCTAGTACTGTTTCTCTCACAATAAACACTTGCAAAATATCAATAGTTTCTCATTATAGGAATTAATGAATTAATACCCCCACAAGATAAACTAGAGGGTTGATTGGTGTAATTTAATTAGTCAGCACACATATCTAAGAAAGAAACCTGCCATTAGTAAAAAGTCATAAGAGGAACCACAATATAAGTTTAAAGATAGCAACAGTAATTATTATATCTTTCATTTATTAACAGTTTACTGTAGGTTGCATTCTAGGGTGAGTGATTTATGTTTTTTAAGCTCATTTATTTACACTTTGATTGTACATGGAAAATACCACTCATACCCTCAAAATTGTGCTGTTGAAGATCAAAACATATATGGATAAGTAAGATACAGCAAGTTGACTAAGGATGCAGAGTCAGCATGGGCCACCATGCCAGTCTGACTGCAGGACATAAACTCTTAACCCTCACACAATCAATAGGAGGAACCATGAATTTGGTTTGCAAATTCCTGTCCTAGTTCAAGTAGTAATTCTTATAATTAACAGCTGTCCTCAGATAAATGAGAAAAATATGACTGAGAATGAAATACTTAAGGGGCTAAATTTTTTTCAGAAATATCTCTTCTACTTTTTCTTTTTCATCTTCTCTTTATAAATATGCTTATTTGGAATAGATTTTTGACAAATTTCATTCTTCTATGTTTAAAAATATATTTTTATATGTTAAAGGGGAAAGTGATATTTAAGTTATTTCTATGCACTGGATAAGTATCATCACTTATTTGGATGCTTAGGAGACAGTGTGGAGAAGAGGAAAGGAAAGTAACTGTGAATAAAGGCATGGATGTGGGAATTATGAGGCAGAAGAGAACATGCAAAAATTATTACACATCGAAGTAACAGAGCTTTCATAGAAAAATTCAGGGAGTAGGCAATGCTATTTTATTTAGGGGCTTAGTGTACTGTCTGTTTTCTGCTGTTGTTTTATTTTAGTAAATTTAAGTGTACAACTTAATGTGTCTCATTATGACATTTTCATATATGTATTTCATTGTACATTGCTCATGTTAACTTCCCTCCCCCTTTGTGTTGACTGTTAACTTGCCTCTGAATATGGCAAATTTGTGGTGTGGGATTCAGATGGGAAATTTTCTGGCAAATGAGCCAAGGAAAACTGCTGGTTTCCTGATCAGATAACAACTAAATTCTTCGAGGTGCACAATGTAATCAGTCTCTAAGGCAGGTTGGTGTGGGTTAGGAGAGTGGCTCATCTCTCATCTCACCACCTATCCCTGTGAAACATCTTCTCTTTGGAGATTTATCTTAAGTGAATAGTGTCTGTGTTGTACTGACTTGGGATGAAGCACATCCTAGCTTTTATATTGAAGCCTGAGCCTAAAAGCATATCCCTTCTCTTAGTTTTTCAATTCAGAGTTGAGACCAGGTGAGTATGTGTCTAAAAGGCTAATGGCTCAGGGTAACCAAAGGAAAATTAATACAAAATATATAACATGCAATGAGACCAGTGACTTCTAAACTCTTTTGAATAGCTTTAAGAATCTGTTGAATCTCATTTCGTTTACACACACAATTTTCAATGCTGCCAAGAAATTCCTCAAGCAGACTTACACTTCTCCAACCCCAGATCAGGGAGAAAAAAAAGACTTGAGAATGCAGGTAGGCTTTCTGACTCATTTAAGGTCTGTTGCCATCCACAGATGATTGACCTAGGGAATATCCTTTCCCTGCAATGACATTCAACTTACCTCTCTCCTCTGACACAGGGGTCACAACTTAGTGTATGACCCCCCCAAAATAAGTCAACCATGCAAAATAAGTATAAGGTTAACACAGGTAAAAGAGGCAGAGAGTTACAGTACCAACATGTACTTTCATTATAGGAAAAACCTCAAAAAAATAGAGATTAGTGAATTTGCCAGTCCTTCAGACTCTATCACTCAGGACACATTCAAAGAAAACATGAATCCACAAATCTATTTCCAGTATCCTGATTATTCCTATAGCACCATATTGAAAGTTTTCTGGAGGGAGGATCAGTAAATGGCATAGAACACCAAACACATGAAGCAAAGACTTCCTAGTGATTTTCATTCTCTTGTTTCTCTCCGTAAAGCCCCACACATCACAGTATTTGTTCAAATCTGTTCCAGACTTTGGCCCCATCTGGAATATCATTCTCATTTGTTAATGCCCTCTTTTGTCACTCAGGTTGCCATCATCAATATAACTCTTTCCTTTATCTTAATAATGAGTCTCTCCATGCACTTCTCTGTGTAGAACTATTTCTTTTCCTTGAAAAGATGAGTAGACAGCAGAGCTGCATATTAGAGTGTGGGGAGGGGTAGACAGAGGGTTCTTTAGTCAGACTGAACTCCATGAAAATGAAAATTGTATTTGTTTTGTTTTCAATCATATTCTGAATATGACACTGTCTGACACATAATACTTTTCCAGTAAATATTTGTTGAATAAATGAATAAAGAATTTGATTGAATTTCAGCTAGAAGTTAGTATTAAAAATATTGACTTGAATGAAGAAGATCATAGAACCTTAGAGTTCTGAAGGGCCACACACAATATAAGGAATGAAATTATCTCTACCATTAATAACAAAGCATAAGGAAAGAAAAATTATCAGAAGAAGAACATATCGGGAAAGAGATGATCAGATATGTTCAGGTAATGGGACTTGGAGAGAAGAAAAAGGATATTAAGGAATTAACAAACAAAAGTACAATAAAGAGAGTGAGAAAGAGCTAGTGAGAGAGTCTATCAAGAGATATAGAACAATGTAACCACAAGAATCTTGGAGAGGAGAGAATTACAGAAAAAATACTCAAAGTCAAGAACATACCACTGAAGAAGTTCCAGATAACATAATCCTCCACATCAGTTTTAATCAGAAGGAAGAAGTTCATTTTTGACCTGCTTCATCAAAATTTGTTGATTTGGTGAGCTTTGCAGAAATAAATGAGTATCTGAAACTTCTAGCTGATCAGAGAAAAACAATGAAAAATCAGGCCTTGCTCATAGCCCTGAGGATAAAATATAATACTCCAGTTTTATTTCATATGCATGTGTGATTCTGGGCTATTTTTGGAAATACTTCATCTCTAAGTTAACCTGAAAGAGTTTCTTTCCAAAAAAGGAATAAATGAACTCTAGAAAAGCCCAAAATTTTCCAATTGTGAATGACCTTTTTAATAGGTATTATTGGGAATAAACCATATAAGGATTTTTAAAATTTAATTTATGGAGGGAAAATCTCTTTACTACTATTAATTAATCTATATTGTGAATTAATCATATGCAAAATTTAATTAATCTTCCAGTTTAAAAGCATAAGGACATTTCAACCAAAGAGGAAAATTTGTATCCTTGGCCCATATCTTTAAATTATCTATTAACTATTTTGAAAATTCTCTATGAAGCAATGCTCAAGTGCATGACTGCATTTGGTATTATGCTTCACTTTATAAAACACTGTGGGAAATGTTTCAGCTTATGCATCATGGAAAAACAGAAATATATATATGAAGATAGAGTGATAAATGAAGAGATTAGACGTGTGTGTGTGTGTGTGTGTGTGTGTGTGTGTGTGTGTGTGTGTGGATTTGTTAGTGGGAAACAAGAAAAGAAGAAGGTCTGGTCTATTGGGATACGTGAGGCTAAGAAATGGGAATAAACCCATTTAGTTTCCTTTTACTTTTTTATCTTGAACTACCTTGAGCCACCGCTTTAAAATTAATGATTGCCCATTCCAACAGGTTGCATATGAAGTGGAACCAATGGTGTTGAAGGACGAAGTGGAAGCTGCCTTGAAAGAACTGGTGAAACACAAGGCTCCAAGAATTGATGGGATACCAATAGAGATGTTTCAACAAA
>VMDO01038497.1:0-13390 GCA_007922755.1 Pedetes capensis
AAACATCTCACTCATTTGGGACAATTTTTTATGAAGAAAAGCATCTAGGTGTTCATGATGGAATAAAGTTATATGCAGCACAGTGACATTTATCATGGCAAAAACTTGAATAAATCCTAAATGAAAATTATAAATGCAAGGTGCTGAGGTAGTTGAGAGGTCTTAGTTGTAATTCTCTGTGTTGAATTCATTAAATGTTTTCACTTTTGAAATTTTAGGTTAAAAACTCTTGGGCAAAACAATGAATGTATATTTGTCTCTGTTTGATAATCTTTGTGTTTGAGGATATTCAGATTGGACCGATTCTCTCTGTGAATGACATTACTACAAGAAAAAGGTATTCTTAATTAGTCCATTAGATCTGACTTGGTAGGTGTCAGATGAGAAGAGAATAAAGCTACAGTAAGTCAGTTGTACTAGTATCATTCTATCTCTGAGTCTTACTTGGTTTGAAAAAATAAAGATAAGTATTCAGGTGGTACTCTATAAAAAAGTTTAAAATGACATTATGAGATATGTTACACTGATACTCTAGTGATTATACAAAAGTAAACTCTATTAATTTCCAAGGCGAGAGAATTTTAGTAATTGGAAATATTAATAAAGATATTTTCTTTATAAAATATCTGGAGTTTGATATATTTTAAATATGAACAATAATATCCAGCAAGTGAAGAAGTCCCACACAAATATTTCTTATATTCACAAAAATTAACAGTATCACAGATGCACACATTTTTCAAATTTAGCACTCTCTGGATATCAGTTGAAAGTTTCATGAAACTTATTTTTAAGTTAGTTATATATAAGGAAACATGCATATATGTGTATGATGAGTCATAGTATAAACTCTATTCCTTACTGTGAGTCCCAGGCTTGTTGTTGTTGTTGTTGTTAGGTGCTGTCGAGTCGGTATCCGACTCATAGCGACCCTCATAGGGTTTTCAATGGCTGAGTGTTTCGGGGTTGCCTTGGGAATAGATTGCCGGGCCCTTCTCCCATTTTTGCGGTGCTGGGAATTGAACTCGAGACCTCAGAGACTGCAGTGCAGCGCTCTACCAACTGAGCTAAATCCCAGCCTGGGAGTCCCAGGAAAAATAGTTGGAATCTTCTTATAGAGAGGACAATGAGTCTTTCAGGGTTTGTGTGCATTTGCCAACATTCCCATAAACCTAATGCACCAGAATAATAGAAATTGTGTTGTTGCTGGGTGCCATCAAATCAGGTCCCACTCAAAGCAGCCCTCATAGGGTTTTGAATGACTGTTTCAGGATTGCTTCTGGAGTGCATTGCCATGCCCTTCCATTTTTGTGGTGCTGGGGACTGAACCCAGGTCCTCAGGGAGTGTGGAGCAGCACTCTACTAAATGACCTAAACACCAGCCCAATATACCCTTGTTGTAAGAAAGATGTACCCCAAAAAGGATCAATGTTCTCTGTATAGACTATAAAAATACCTAAAATTTTGGGAGAATTACATTTGATATTTGCTTTTGAATGCATAGCAGATGCCTTATTGCTGGCTGCTGAGTGCCTGCTAGTGTAACATGTGGTGATTATTACAGGACATGCTGAGTAACCAGTCAGCTGGAGAGCATTGGCAGGGAAATGAGTACTTCATGAATAAACATTTGCTTAAAGATCACATTAAGTGTGATCACTTTTTGCAATTTCAGTAGTTAGTCTTTTGTCATAAATTGCAACAATAGCAGTGTCAAAAATGCATGATCATTTTAGTGTTCATAGACACTGAATTTTACATAGCCTTTGAACATATTTGTGTGATGGCGTTATCAATGGGAATGATATAGCATTCTTCTGACTTTTTTTGTTACTTGTCTTTCTAGCTCAAAACCTCAGGTAGCAAATGACAGAAGTATAAAAAGGAAACAGGTAAATGAACAGAAAAAAAAAACACTGGTAAATCTGTAACTACCCTACAATACTTACACTCTTGAAGAGATTTCTGAAGGTTAATTTTTGCTGGCAAAGGGACTGCTTTGGAAGGCATTCATTTTAAGCAACTTTCAGCAAAATAAAATCTACAGATGCTTGCTGAGGACAACACATGAAGAGAGTACATTTATATTCATGAATAAATTCATTTTTCTCTTTACATAATGAAGAGAATTTTGAATATCTTTTCAATAAAAATGAGATGGCTTCATGGGCATGAGGAGTTATTACAAAAATGGATTATAATTTTGCATACAGCTTCACAATGTAATTTCTAGATCCACTGAGTTTCAGCTTTTACTGATGAGTATTATACTTTTTAAGTTCTCCTTCAACCTGGTGTCTGGTGTTCACAATCTTAATCTTTTCCTTCTAACTTTTTTCTTTTTGTTTTATTGAGAAAATGCCACTATAGAGAAAATATTGCCAACCTTGTTGTTGTTAGGTGCCGTCGAGTCGAGTGCAACTCATAGCGACCCTCATAGGGTTTTTAATGGCTGACTGTTTCGGGATTGCCTTGGGAGTGGATTGCCAGGTCCTTCTCCCATTTTTGCGGTGCTGGGAATTGAACTCGGGACCTCAGAGACTGCAGCGCAGCACTCTACCAACTGAGCTAAATCCCAGCCCTATTGCCAACCTAGTTCATTTTATTGCTGGGTTTTTTTGTTTGTTTGTTTTTGGTTCTTGGGGGTCAAACCCATGGCCTTGTACATACTTTGTAAGTGCTCTTCTACTGGAGTGCAGCCCATTTACTTTTTATTTGGACTCAAGTCCTCACTAAGTTATGCAGGCTGCTTCTGACCTCAAACTCACAATCCTCCTGCCTCCTGAGTTAGTAGGATTCTAGACATGTGCCACTGCTCCTGGCTTTCCTTGCTGTAATAAACATATTCATAGCAGCATCTTTCTTATTCTCTCATACTAATAAATATGGATTTGGGAGGGAATATTTTATATCTGAAGATTGAGAAGCTGAGAAGTAGTAGAAGAAGAGTTGAGCATTTATTTCTTAAAGAAAGCACTAATTATAATCTGTAGATCATGTAAGGTAACATACAGTGCATTTGCCTCTAATTAGGTTTTCAAAATATTCTTTCAACAATGTTTTGTAATATACAGAGCTTGTATTTTCATCTATTTAAGTTTATACCTAAATGTTAAATTTCATTTCTACTCTACTTTTATTCTATTCGATACTATTATAAATGGGTATTTTAAATTTTTTATCATTGAGCCAGCACAGTGGCACATTCCTGTAATCCCAGCGACTCAGGAGGCAGAGGCACGAGGATTGTAAATTCAAGACCAAAGGCAGCCTGCGTAATTTAGTGAGATATTGTCTCAAAAGAAAAGTAAAAAAATGGACTTGGGATGCAGCTCAGTGGTATAGCACTTGCAAAGCATGCAAGCACAAGGCCAAGGGTTCAACCCCTAGTACCAAAAAAAATATATATATATATATATTGTTGGACTGCTCATTGCCAATGGATAGAAACATGAATTGAACTCATATCCTGCAACATTGCTTTTATTCCTTAGTTCTAATAGTATATTTTATGGATTCTCTGTGATTATCCATTCACAAAATGTGTCACTTTAAAGTACAGATAGTTTTACTTCTTCCAATTTGGATGGCTTAATTAATTACATTTTTTCTAATAATTATTTTTAACTGAAACAAAATTATAAATATTAATGGGGTACCATATGATATTTTGATTCATGTATAAATTGTTACCAGATTAGGTATATCTGTATCCTCAAACATTTATCTTTTTTTTCTGGTATTGGGGGTTGAACCCAAAGCCTAGCGCTTGCATGCTCTGCCAAGTGCTGGACCACTGATCTGCACCCCCAGCCCTTTTTTTTTTTTTTTTTTTTTTTTTTTTTTACTTTTTGAAACAGAGTCTCCCTAATTTACACAGACTGCCTCTGGTCTGAATGTGCGCTCCTCCTGCCTCCACCTCCCCAGCCGCTAGGATTACAGGTGTGTGCCACCACACCAGGCTCATTTATCACTTTTTTATGATAGAAACTTTCAAAATCCTTTTTTCTAGCTTTTTGAGATATGCAATACATAATCACTATCTACAGCCACCCTATTGTGTAATAGCACATTAGAACTTCTCCCTCTTATCTAACTGAAATTTGGTAATCATTGATCTACCTTTCTCCATTTCTCCCTTCCATCTATTCTTCCTAACTTCTGGTAACCACTATGACTCTCAACTGCTATGAGACCAAGGTTTTTATATTCTGCATATTAGTGAGATCATGAGATATTTTTTTCCTATGCCTGGCTTATTTCACTTAACACAATGTCTTCCAAGTTCATCCATGTTGTCTCGGACAAGAGGATTTCATTCTTTTACTGGCCAGATAGTATTTCATAGAAAGAGCTGGGTTTAGCTCACCTGGTAGAGTGCTGCTGTGTGTTCCCTGAGGACGTGGGTTCAATCCCCAGCACTACAAAAATGGGAGAAGAACCTGGCAACTCACTCCCAAAACAATCCAAAAACAATTAGCCATTGAAAACCCTATGCACAGCAGAGAAGCACTGACATAGTGCAGGACATGTCGGGTGTTGTTTTGTTCTGCTATACATAGTGTCACTATGAGTCATAACTGACTTGAAAGCACTTAACAACAAAAACATAGTCACCCTACTGTGCACCTAACAACATAATACATGTTTCACATTTTCTTTCTTTCTGTTCCCTCCTTCCTATGTTTCCCTCCCTCCCCTCCTTCCTTCCTTCTTTCCTTCCTTCCTTCCCTCCCTCTCTGTTTGTTTTTTCTTTCTTTCTTTCCTTCCTTCCTTCCTTCCTTCCTTCCTTCCTTCTTTCCTTCCTTCCTTCCTTTTCTTTCTTTTCCCTTCCTTTTCTCTTCTTTTCTTTTCTTTTCTTTTCATTTATGTAGTACTAAAGATAAAACCCAGGACCTCACACAAACTGGGAAAGTTCTCTGTGGCTGAGCTATAGCCCCAGTGCCTACCACATTTTCTATATCCATTTATTATTAGATATATACTTAGGTTGTCTCTATTTCTTGGCTACTGTGAATAGCAATAAACATGGGAGTGCAAATGATTCTTCGTTATACTGAATACATTTCCTTAGGAGAGATCTGTGTGTGTGTGTGTGTGTGTGTGTGTGTGTGTGTGTGTGCACCTGTGTGTGTATGTGTGTGTGGTGTTCGGTGCTGCCAAGTCAGATCTAACTCATAGTGACTCTGTGTACAACACAATGAAACATTACCTGACACTGTACCATGTATGCAATCTTTTTATGTTTGATCCCAAAGTTAGAAACACTATGTTTCTTCTCATTTTGAGTTGTGCCACATCTGCAAAAGTAGGTCCCAGGTGATTTACTCCATTCTCATCACTAAGGTTGATTCAACTTTTAGGAGGCAACTTTTCCCCAGCCATCTGTCTACCACATATCTGTCAGTTTGTCATTCTGTGGGAGCTTGCATGTTACTGTGATGCTGAAAGCTATGCCACTGGTATTTCAGATTCCAGCAGGGCCACCCATGGTACATAGGTTTCAGCTGAACTTCCAGACTAAGACAAACTAGGGAGAAGGACTCGGCATCCAACTCCTGAAATGACTAGCTATTGAAAACCTATAAATAGCAGGGAAGCACTGTCAAATAGGGTACTGGAACATATATATGTGATGTCTGTGTGTGTGTGCACACACACGTAAAATAGCCATAATGGCTGTACTAATTTACATTACCATTAACATTGTACAAGAGTTTCCTTCTCTCTACATCCTCACCATCATTTGTTATCTTATTTTAAATAATAGCCATTCTTATCAAATTGAAATGATATCTCATTGTGGTTTTGATTTTCATTTCTCTTATGATTAATGGTGTTGAACACTTTTATATATGTGTTGGCCATTTGTATGTCTTCTTTTGAGAAATATCTCTTCAGATCTATTACCTATTTTTAAATCAGATTAATTTTTAACTGTTGACTTTTTGAAGTCCTTATATATTCTGGATATGAACTTGACTGACATTTAATTGGAAAACATTTTCTCCTCTGAGGATTGTCTTTGCATTCTGCTATTTTTCTTTGTTTTTTCTTTTTTCTTTTTGTTTATTTCCTGTTCTCTTAAGGTTTTTTCCAAAAACTCCTTGCCCATTCCAATGCCTGAACTATTTCCCCTATATTTTCTTCTAATGTGTTCATTGTTTAAGGCCTTACATTTAAGCCTTTCATTTTTTATTTGAGTTTTGTTAAGTGATGAGAGATAGGGGACTAGTTTTATTCTTCCATATGTGTATATACATTTTTTCCAGTAGCATTTATTGCAAAGACTGTTCTTTCTCCAATTTGTGCTTTTAATACCTTAATTTATTTTTCTTGCACAACTGCCCAAGTTAGAGCCTCTGTTAGAGTGATGCATGGAAGTGGTAACACCAAATATTATCTATATCTTAATGTTCAGAGGAAAGCATTCAGTATTTCACCAATAAATATCATATTGCTTCTAGGGTTTTCATTAATCCCCTTTATCAGGTTAGGAAATTTCTTTCTCTTCCTAGTCTTTTGAATGTTTTTATTATGAAGTGTTTGTGATTTTATCAAATACATATGAGGGTAGCTACGTTGTGCTGGAGTAACAAGGAACATCAAAACCTTAGTGGTGAATCTACATCTATTTGTAATGCATAAATACAGAGTCTTCTTTGAGTATAAGTGAATTTCCAGGCATTTATTCATTGCCATAGTGGCATAGGAATCCAAGATGCTTTTATTGTGTGGCATCTTCACTTTCATGCAGGTTTCTGTTATTGCTTTCAGAGGGAGAAAAGAGACAGAATTTCATATGGGTTTTTCACTAGTCAGAAATAGAGATTGGGCCTTCTCACAAGCAAAAAGGTTGAAGAAGTTACTCCCTTGTGGGCTATGGACTGAGTTGTGTCCATTTAATATTCATGTTTAAGCCTTAATGTAAATATGAATGCATTTGGAGATAGGACCTGTCAGGATGTCATAAAGATTCCATGAGGTCTTAAGTGTGTGGCCCTACCTAATTTTATAGCATTGATGTCATTATAAGAATAGGAAGAGACCTCAGAGACCTCTCTATCCACCATGTTATGATAAAGTAGAATGATTTGGAAAAGAGCCTCCACCAAAAAGTGAATCATCTGGTACCTGGATCTTATAATTCTTAGGCTCCCAAACTGTTAGAAAATAAGTTTATGATGTTTAAATCACACTGTTATAATTTTATACAGCGTTAATATCCACAATATGTAAAGAACTTCAACTTAATACTTAAGTAAATAACTAAATCTCAATAAAAAAGAGCAAAGAAATGATAAGAATATTTCTCCAATGAAGATATACAATTGGCCAACAACTATCTGAAAACATGCTCAATATCACTAATTAGGTAAATCCAAATCAAAACCACAATAACAGCACTTCCCACCCAGTAGGATACTGCTGTTTAAAAAATTACTGGAAAATTTTCAGATTAAAGCCATACAAATTTAGCATTTTACAATTCTTTAAATTAGAAATCTAGATGTGGCACTGCTGGACTCTGTTAAAGGTATGAGATGACCTAGGCTCTTACCTGGAGGCTGTAGGAAGGAACTACTTTCAAGTTCATTTCAGGTTGTTGGTCAAAATGAGTTCTATGCAGTGGTTGCACTGAGGCTCCTGTGTTCTTGCTGTCAGTCAGCCACAGGTTATGCTTAGCTTTTAGAGATGATCTGCAGTTTTTGGCTTTTGGCTCCCTAACTGCACTGGATCCTTCACATACTTCAAGTCTCTTCTTTCCTCTTCCATTATATATGTCTGACCTCCTCTTCTGTCTTCCGCATCTACTTTCAACAGCTCATGTGATTACATTGGGCTTACCGAGATAATCCAGGAAAATTTCCCCATCCTACCATCAACTTGTTACTAACTTTAATTGCATCTGCAAAGTTCCTTTTGTCATGGAATGTAGTGCATTTACAAGATTTATGTCAGATCAAAGGTTTTGGAAAGTAAATTTCTGCCTATCAAACAACCTTAGAATGTATCTGTATTTAATATTATATAAAGTACAGTTTTGCCACTCTTCCACGTGTCCTGCCTTGGCCATGTTAATAATGAATATTAAACAGAAAAGATATTTCAAAGTAAATACAGAATATGCTAATATTTTAGAAGTCACTAACATCAAATGTGTTATAAAATAGATTGATTCCCATGATACTCAGATTCCTGACTTCCTTGCCTATTTTACTCAGTTTTCTTTCTACCCCATTATATTCCCATTTTCTAGTGCACCTGCACAATAGAGGGCTTTTCTCTCCATGCTCTTGGCCCTATTCCAACGGAAGAGTGCTGTTCCCTTCCACTCAGTATTTGCTAGTCTCATCGGGAGAGCTGATGGGTGGACTCTATTTTTCCAGTACAACTTCATTTACAGGGAAGCTTTGTCCATGGATCTTGAAAGTGGTCTTTCTCAGGAATCTTGTGTCTTCTCCATGTCATTAAAGTCTGCCTTATGCCTTTGTCAGGTGTCCCAAAGGATAAAGTTTGCAACTCTTCCCCAATACTAGGAAACAAGGATCTAGGATACATTTTGTTTATTTTCTCCATTCCCCAGTTTCACTTGTTTGCTTACCTTGCCTTTAGGCGATGAGCATTTGATATGCTACATTGAGTGGCTTGAGGTTTTTACTTTCTGTGTGAGAGATTCTGCAGCAGACAGTTCCTTCCTCCAGGCCTGTAGCCTCCACAAGAGCATTGTTTAGTGTCCTGTCCTTTGCCTAGTGTTATCATGTGTACTCAGTCAGAAGCCCATGGAAAAGAGCCTCCATGGAGGCTAATGATTCTTCTGGCAAAAACTTAATAATGACACCCTAAGGTGGCAACAGGGATTTGAACAAAATAATTCTCAGGGTGCATATAAGTAGAAATCTTCTGAGAGATAATTATTGAAACGTTATATTTTAGATAAAAGGGCCTTCATAGCTAAAGGTAAGCAGTTTGTAGTGAGCCCCCAGGTACCTCTTATGTCATGTTGAAAAAAGACTTGAATAAAGGGAAACCTGGGAAATAAAGTACCCTGGCCAAAGAGAAAAGGTGTATTTAGGATATCTAAACAACATATAACCAAGTCATGTTTATTTGCATCTATCATGTCAATGTCTGTATATTGATAAGAGTGTTGAATCCTTTTTCATACAATTATTAAGATAGGATTTAGGTATATCAAGTTGCTACTCTATGTAGGTTTTATGTAGTTTTTGTTCCTCTGTTCTTCTGCTTATTGATTTCCTGTTTAGTAGATATTTTCTGGCCTACAGCTGTAGCCCTGTGGCATCCAATCCCGTCAGATCTCGGAAGCTAAGCAGGGTCGGGCCTGGTTAGTACTTGGATGGGCGACTGCCTGGGAACACCAGGTGCTGTAGGCTTGGGAGAAGGACCTGGCAACCCACTCCCAAAAAATCAATCTGCCATTGAAAACCCTATGAACAGCAGAGAAGCACTGACAATAGTGTTTCTCCTGTTGTACACAGGGTCACTATGAGTTGGATACCAACTCGATGGCACCCAACAACACAATATATTTTCTAAAATAAAAATTTATTCTCCTTTTTCTATGTATGTTTTGAGCTTTCATCATTGTGATTGCCCCCCTAGGATTGCAATTATTACTTTAATGCAATATAGTTTAGAATAATATCAGCTCAACTTCAATAACAAACAAAATTTTGTTTCCATATAGCCATTTTCCCATATCCATTTTTTTGGATACAAATGTCATCTTTATTTATAACTTCCTTAAAACAGTTTTGTAGTTATTCTTTATAGGTATCTTTTCAGCCTGATAAAAGAAAAGGAGTAGCACACAAAATTAAACTTATATTGCATGTTATGATTTCTGGCATAATTAATTTTATCAGTGCTATTTATTTCTTCATGTGAATTCTTGTTCATATCTAGCGTCCTTTTCAGTTTAAAGGGCTTTCTTTGGTATTTCTCATAGATCAGATCTCTTAATAACAAGTTCTACTTTTGTTTATTGAGACATAATTTAATTCCTCCTTCAATTTGGGGATAGTTTTCCTGCACATAGAATTCTTGGTTAGCAGTCTTCCTCCATTTCAACATTTTGAATTTATTATATCAGTCCCTCCTGGCATCAGTGGTTTCTGATAAATCATCAGCTCTTTTATCAATAATCCCTCATGCATGATGAACTGCTTTTCTCTTGTTACATTCAAGATTATCTTTGTGATGTTTGACAGTTTTACTGTGGATGTGTGATAGGTATGAAGTTCTTGAGTTTATACTTTTGAAGTTTGTTGAATTTCTTATAAGTGAAGATTACCATTTTTCATCAAATTTGGGGCATTTCTGATGATTATTTCTTCAAGTATCCTTTCTATCCCTTTCTATCTTTTAGAACTCCTATTATGTGTAATCTCATGTTGCCTCTTAGGTGTCTGAGGCTTTTTTATTTCCCTCATTCTTCTGTCTTACTCAAGCAGGATTATCACAATTGACCTGCCTTCATATTTACTGATTCTATTTCATTGTCAGTTCAAATTTTCTATCTAAACCATGTAGTGAACTTTTCACTTATTCTACTACAACTCTAGGATTTCCATTTGGTTACTATAAAAGTAATTTAAATCTCTATGAATAATCTTGATTTGATGAGATAGTATTGTTAGATTTACATTTAAATCTTCACATAATTCTGGACATAGTTATAATAGCTCATATAAACTCTGTATCTAGTGAGTTCAACATCTGTGCTTCCTCAGAATCATTTTCTATTGACTACATAATATATTGTCTGTCTATGCATGATATTTCCATTTACTTGCATGTTTTATGATTCTGTCAAAAATGTACATTATAAGAAATATAATATGACAAAAGCAAAGCTCAAATCATATTCTTTTCAAAGTTTGTTGTTGCTGCTGTTAAGTAATTTTCCTGAACAAATTATGTAAAATTGTATTCTTTTGTGTCTATGGCCACTAAGTTCTCTGCCCAGAGAGATTAGTGGCCCACTAAAAAATGTGTATTGATTTCCTTAAATGCCTTGAACAAATTATTCTCCAGCTTTTGATTAATGGCTCCCTATATGTGTTTCAGAAGTTTAAATCTCTGTTTTAGTCTTCATTTCCTTCCTGCAGTGAGTATGAAGGTCACCCAAGTGGAGAGCAATTAGGGACTTCTCAAGTTATTCTTAAGCAGGTACACAGACTTACATGTGCACACAGGATCTTCTCAAGACCCAGGAATATATAAGACTTCTGCAAATCCACCTGTATATATTTTATTCCTAATTTTCCCTTTTTCCCTGAAAATTTTTGATCAGCCTCTACTTATCTACAACTTGGAACTACATCTCAGACAGCTAAGACATGAAACAATGGCCTTTTTTTTTAACAGATAGCAAGCTGTGACATGGGTCAAATAAAGAAAAGTACAGACAGAAGAGCTTTATACAGAGTTTCCAGGTCAAACAGTTACCATGAGCTGTATATGGGTCTTTTGTGGACACTCCCACCTGTTCTGTTCTTAGTTTCTAGGTTGCTGGTTTTCATATCTACCATAGCTTTTTGTCTATTGATTTTCAGTCTACCATGGAACCGGGGACAGGAGAATAGGATTAGAGCAAGTTATCACATAAGGCAAGTACTACAAAACTTGCTGTTACTACTGAGATGCAGCATATTTCTTTTAAAAATGCTTTAGTGAATTTCCAGAGTTCTGAGTAGGTTTTGAACACTTTTTCCAGTGCTGATTTTGACCATTTTTGTGGTTTTTTTTGATTATTCTTTGATTAGTCTTTTACATTTATACATTGATTCACTATTTGTAGATTTTCTTCACTCCTTCCTGAATATGTAAATTTGTGTCAGATCTTTTGCCTTCAGCCTAAACACCTATTAGCACTTATTATTCTGCTTGCAGATGATGAATGACATTTTTTGTCTAACAGTGGCTTCATTTTGTCTCCTTTTCTTTGTGTGTGTCCTATCCTTCGATACAGAATTCTACTTTGAGAATATTTTTCCTTCCACCACCTTTGAGTATTTATAGATATCACTCCATTCACTTCTATTTTAGAGGTCCTCAACCTCCAGCCTGTGGACCAGTATGACTGTTAGGAACAAGGCCACACAGCAAGAAGTGAGCAGATGGTGAGCAAGTGAACTTCACCTATATTTCCAGCCACTGTCCATCGCTCTCATTACTGCCTGAGCACTACCTCTAGTCTGTGGAAAACTTGTCTTTCACAAAACCTGTCCCAGGTGCTAAAAAAGGTTAGGGACCACTGCTCTGGCTTCTACTTTTTCAGTCAGTATAATTCTTCAAGTTGATATTCTTTTCGTCTTTTTACCTCTACACTTGTACAATTTTCTGTTTTATTTTTTCTTTAGCAATCATGTTTTTCTGAGGAATTTTTGTTTTTATCCATCTTGTTTTTCACTGACTCCTGAACTATTGATTATATCTTTAATTTTGGAAAGTTCTCAATCATTACTACTTCAAAAATATTTCTGTCTTTTTTATTACTTTTATTTCTAGGCTCTAATTATACTTATTTTGGACCAGCATTTTACAAACATATGACCTCTGAGCTAAGTCCAGCCTACAATCTGTTTTTGTAAGTTTTATGAGAACATAGATGTGTATATTGATTTTATAGCTGATTTCATTCTATAACAGCAGAGATAAGTTGTTAAAAGAGAAAATACAGATCCTGAGTATCCTGAAATATTTACTACCAGACCCTGGAGTTTTACACCAACTTGATAGTAGCCCACAGCCTAGTCCTTTATTCTTTTTTTCACACTCTTCTTCAGATTAGACCATTTTTTGGCCTATCTTCATGGCTATTAATGTTTATTTATGAAATTTCCAGTTAACTTTGTATTTGATCTAAAATCTCTTCATTTTATATTTTGATTTTTATACTTTTTATAGTACCTACTGGATTCATTTTTAGAGTTTCCATTTTTGTGCTGAAATACTCCATTAAGTCATTTTGTACATCTTTTTACTTACTTTTAAATTTTTTTTTAAAAACATTGCTTTAAAGAGCTTGCTTCTAGTTCCAATATTTAAATCATCCATGGGAATAGTTTCATTGTCTCTTTTTAACTGTGGCCTATATTTATCTGCTTCTTCAGATGACCTGTGGTTTTCACTGTCCACCACATACTATACATAAAAGAAAAGTGGAAAGATAAGTGGATACTATTTTTCCCAGAGAGCTCATACCCTTTCTTATTAGGAAATTATCATGAGCATTTCAGTATCATGTATTTCATGATATTGAAATACAGCCTTATTTGGTCTTCAATGACCTATGCTATATATTAAGTTAATTTTAATTTATCTCTGTTTTCAAAGGACTTGGTTTAGGCATTAAGGCCTT
>VMDO01038498.1:0-13444 GCA_007922755.1 Pedetes capensis
CATACTAAAAAGAGGGTTCAGGTATAAAAAAGGGGGTTTGACCATTTGCATTTCAGAAAATGGAATGAACAGGTGCTATGATACAAAAAAGGGGGAGGGGGCAAAAGGCCTTGAGGGGAGGGTGATTAAGAGAATTCTCTCCAGAAGGTGACACTTACATGTGCCCTGTGGGTGAGAACAAACAGCTATGCCAGGAACTTTAGAAAGCATTCCAGGCATAAAGCAAAAGTCCTGGAGAGGCGAGAAGCTTGAAGTGTTTAGTGATAGACAAATCAAGTGCCACCAGGTGAAGGCGAGGATGGAGATGACGGCAGTGGCTGCATTATGCAGGGTCTTGTTTGAATGTACACCTTAGTGGGAGGAAGAGGAAGAGTTTGACATCAGAGGAGCACTATGAGACCCAGTGAGCAGAAAGAGGGCTTCTGGAGTGAAGAGAGCTAAGTCCAACCAAAGTCATAATTTGCATAAAGATGCCAGTGCAAGAATGTTCTTCCATTCTGATCCACCCTTGTTCCAGATGCACTGACCAACCACGTTTCTCCTCTGGAGTCTTTTCCTGTTTGTTCTTCCAGGAGTGCTCTTTCCCTACATGCCCATCAGGTGATGGACTTCCGTTCCTTTAGGCTTTACTCAATATCACCCTCTTTGGTGAGAACATTTCTGGCCACTCTGAAAATTACAGTCTTACCCTTCCTGTGCCCATGTTTCCTACCACTGTTGCCTTTTTCTCTCTAGCACTTATTACTAACATATATGCTTCTTGTTGTTAGGTGCTGTTGAGTCAGGTCCGACTCATAGTGACCCTATGTAAGACAAAAAGAAACACTCCCTGACACTGTGCCATGCCCAGCACTATTGTCAGTCCTTCTCTGCTATGCATAGGGTTTTTGATGGCTAATTGTTTTGGGAGTGGGCTTCTGGGTCCTTCTCCCCAGTCTACAGCACTCAGTATTCCCAGGCAGTCTCCTTTCCAAGGATTAACCGGGCCTGACCTTGCTTAGCTTCTGAGATCTGATGAGATTACACACCAGGGTGGTGCAGCTGTAGACAACATACATGCTTAACTACTTGTTAAATGTTTTCTTTATCTTGCTTATTGTCTGTCTTCCTAACTAGAATATAGACTGACGGAGACAAGGATTTTTCTGTTTGGTTCACAGTGCTGTCCCTAACACTAACTTTTAGTGGTTGACATAAGTACTAAATTAATACTTACTGGATAAATGAATGAAAAAATGTTGGTGACAGCTTCTTGAGTGTTAGCAAAGGATTGGAAACAAATTGGGTGTGAGCAGTAGAGGATAGTTACATAAATTGTACAGTAATCAGTGTATAGTTTTTAAGAGACTGTATCTCAAACACATACAAGTAAACATAAAAAGATGTTCACTTTATAGTAAGTAGAAAAAAAGTTAACAGAAAATATAAATTGTATGATCCTACTTTTTAAACACAAATACCAGTCAGCCACCCCACTTGCCTTCCAAATCTGGAAAAGGGTTAGAGGAATTATTAACAAATTTCCTCTGGGGAAGATAATGGGGTAATTGAGGAGTTTTTATTTATTTTTAAAAATATTTTTCAATCACTTTGCATTACCTTTGAAATAAAAACAAAGGAAAGTAAATCTAATAGAAATAGTGTTTTAAACCCAAAAGTAATTTCACTGCACATCTATCAGAATGGGTTAAAATTTAAAACATGATACCACCTGTTACCAAAGCTAGAGAGCAACTGAAATCCACATACAAATTGGAATATTTTTTACATTATCTGTTAAAACTGAGGTATATATGCTGAACAGAAATGCATTCAAATGGACCAAAAAAATCTAAAAATAGCAGGCAAGAATATTCATATCAGAACTATTCACAGCAGAATCACATTCTTTCACAAAGCCAAAATGGAACCAATGTAAATGTCAATGAAGAGTAAAAAGGTCAAATAGATTGTGGTATGTTTATGCAATGGAATATCATATAGTAATGGCAATAAATGAGTGATGGATACTTGCAGTAACATAGTTGAATCTCACAAATGATGCTTGGCAAAAGCAGCTGAACATGTAAGAGCACATATTATACTATTTCATGCATACAAGGTTTAAAAATAATCAAAATTAATCTACTGTAATAGAAGTCAGATATCAGATACTTCTAGGAGAAGCCCAGGTCCTGGGATCACCAGAAGGCCCATGTGTCACCAATAATGCTCTGCCTCTGTCTGCCTTTGGTTACAGTGGTGCACTCACCATGTGAAAACTCATCACACAGTGCATTGCAATTTATGCACTTTTCTGTGCACATATCACAATTTAACTTAAAATTACAATAAAAGAACAAAAATGGAATTTTTTCCACAATACATATCCAGTGTTTGCTCATAACCTTAGACTGTTTTGAGAAAAGTCTGCTAAAATTCTAGTTATCCTTGAGGCCTAAATTCAATGTTGCACTTTCCATTGAAGGATTGCTAAATCTTTCCTCTCTAAACTTACTTGATCCTGATTATTTTCTGGGTACAGATGGCATAGCTCATATTTAAATGTAAATTCCTTTGAAATATGTAATGTGTTCTCCATTATATTAGTACTGACTTACAGGAAGCACTCAATAAATACCTGTGAATTAGGATATTGCTCCCTCAATGTATTAGGCAGGAGATAACCTAAATCTCAAAGCATCCCCCAGGAGTTCAGATTAAGCACCTCAACGTTTCAATCACCCTTTATCCTAAGCCCAAGAGATGTGAATTTTAAGGGAATATGTATATTTTGTGGAGTTAACGTAAATGAACATGATCTATCATAAGTCTTTACAAAATTATGAACATACTAAATTTTAACTGTTTTAGAGTTCAATGAGTTCTCTGGCAGAATTGAATGGAATAGTCTTTCCTCACTAAGTCAGTTCAGCTAAGTTCCTTGTAGTCACAAATGAGAATGTAGAATCTAAGAACAAGGGGTGAAATGGATGGGACTGACCTTTTGTGCAAATATTGAACATTTTAGACATGCAAGTAGCCGTGTCATTCATTACTGTCTACCTGGGGTAAAAGCAGTGGAGCCCATAGAAAACGAGTTGACCTTTCCTTTGATTTGAATTCGAGCAAGTGTAAGAGTTTTCTAGTTTCTAGGGAAGGTTGGATGCCACTCAATTTTAAATCAACACAGGGAAGTTGTTTCATCTTTACCTTTTGGGACAGGGGTGAGTGTAGAAGAGAAGTGAGGACAGCTACATCCTTATTAAAGTGTGGTTTCTTTCATGTTTCACAAGCTGTACTTACTTTCATAAAATAACTATGTTTCAAAGTCTCCATGTGTGTTTTATAACTTTATTTATTTTCATTATATTTCCTTCAGGTGTCATCTATGAGTATTTCCTAAACTTGGAAGCCCTCAGAGGCTCTCAATTTAATATACTGTCTTCAGTGGCCCCAAAAAGAATGACACAGAAGCAAACTTAATGTTTTTAGTGCTCTTAATTTGTTTGTGGGATCAGAACGTCAAAAAGGAATTTGAGGGTAGGACAGATTGGCACACACAGACACGGATAAGTTCCACTGGTGCCCTTTCCTCACCCATTCTTTGGGCATTTTCTTTGGTTTATGCAAATTTCTATGCAAAGCAGTTTCAAGTCTCCCCACTTCTGAGTAGATCTCTGCCTCCAAGCCTGTCTTATAAAGAACTTCTGGCATTAGGCTGCAGAAGACTGCCCTAACAATGAGTTCAGTGAATTAACTGCTTTAGTTGTTTCATATGGTCTTTTGTTGTTAGGGATATAAAAATATTTCCAATCAGAGCCCCAGTGTTGGAGTCCTAAAGATGGTAAATTTCTACTTTGGCATGCCCTTAACATCTCTGTTTCTGTTTCTTGATTTGCTAGGATAGTCTTTGCATCTGGCTTGATCTTTTTATTGTAAAAGGTCAGAAAAGCACCTGCAGTTCTGTCTCAGTTTCACTGTAATTCTGCCCTGAGATCAAGGCAACCATAGGCCATACACGGGGCCCCTTACTGTAAAGGGACCTGCTGTGGTTCCCCTTTAGCTGCACCCTCCCGTCCATAGCTGCAGAGTCCATAGATCAAGGGAACATACCCATTTACAGTCAGTCCACACCTGGCTTCCCACAGCCCCAACTGCTAGCTCAAACACATGCAGACAGTTTTGAAACACAAATTCTAAGTACAAAAGCCCCAAGCCTACTGTTTGCTGCTGATGTACACAGCTGGACCTGCAGTGAGCCCAAGGAACGCATTTGGCCAGGGAGGGTTCAACTTGTGAGTTCAAAGAGGCAGGCTGAGAAATTCCACTTGAAGAGTTTTCAGGACTCAGGTGTCTGTCTACTTGTGGCTCAGAAAAGATGACTCTGTACCTAAACATTCCCAATCATGCTACCTCAGTCTCAAATTTCTTACTGGTAAGTAATCTTGTCATAAAGTAACAATGCTCCTGGTCATAACCTCTATTTTCCTGAAAAAGAACTTCTGATTACCTGTGATATTAAAGTTACTTCTTTGAATAGGGTATATAAAATATTACAATCAAGAGATTCATAATTAGATACAAAAGTGGAAAATAAAATATTACTAGTATTAATATTTTCATATTAGGTTCTAGACTAATCTATGTTTTTATTTAAAGTAATTGATATATTTAAAAGACAAACATATTAGACTAACAGATATCTTATGATTTCATTGATTTAAAAATGTAATTGACTTACAATTTCAAGTTTTAAAAAGTACGAATGTGAAGAAGTATATAAATGGCATTCAAATGTTTAAGAAAAATGGTTTTACCACAGTGAAATTTAGATTTACAAGAACCTTGAAATGCTTTGGGAGGATTTTCTTATTAGGATCACATACTTGCCTGGTCAGGCAGTTGAAGTGCTAAATGTAAATTGACTATATTAAACCCATTAATGCAGCCTAAAATAGTTAAGGGTGGTTGCTGGATACAAAATCAATATAAGTAAGTAATAGCATTTCTATGTCTTAGCAACAAGAAAATAAAATGGCCCACACATAAATGGATACTTGATATATGACAAAAGTGTACCACAGGGCAGTGGAGAAAAACAATCTTTTTAAGAAGTGGTGTAGGACCATTGTGTTCCACATGGGAAAAAGATGAGATTGGACTTCCAATTCACACTATATATGAAAGTCAGTTCCCAGTGGAGAGAAGATCTAATGTGCTACAAATTACAAAGCTAGCCAATGATTATCATAGGAGAATATCTCCATGACCCAGGAGTGGAGAAGGATTTCTTAAATAAGACACAAAAAGCCTTACTACAAAAGCAAAAATAGTATATTTAATTTCATTAAAATAAAATTCTTCTGTTTATCAATAAATACCACTAAGAGAATAGAAATAAGCAATACACTGGAAGAAGATATTTTTACTGTCTGTAACCAAGTAATAACAAAAATTTGCTTTCAAACATATAAAAACTTTAAATTTGGTAAGGAAAAATGCAAGAACAGAAAAATAGGCATATATGTGTGCATCTCACAGCAGTGGCAATCTTAATGGCTAATAAACATTGAATAGTGTTCCTGGCCAGCTGTGGTGGCTCATGCCTGCCATCTTACCTACTCAGGAGTCAGAGGCAGGAGGATGGCACGTTTGAGGCTAGAGGCAACCTGCATAACTTAGTGACATCCTGTCTCAAGGTAAAAAATAAAAAATGGGCTGGAGGTATAGACCAGTGATAGAGCACTTGCAAAACATGTGTGAGGTCCTGGGTTCAACCCCCAAGTACCACAAAAAAAAAAAAAAAAAAAAAGGAGGAGGAAGAGGGGGAGGAGGAAGAAGAAGAAAATTGTTCCTCTCATAATTAGTAAACAGAGATGATGCTGATTAAAACAGTGAGATGCTACTGCATGTTTGCCATATTAGCAAACTTTTAAAAATCTTAAACATATTGGTGAAGAATTATGATTTTGATGGGACTGCACTATAAATTGTAAAGCCACTTTGGAAAAGAGTTTGGAATTATTTTGCTTTGTTTCCTGATGGACCTTTAGACTCACAGAGTCTGACGTTGTAAGAATGAAAAGCATAATTTTGAGAGCCTTCCAACCTTCATTCATTAGTTCCCAGACCAATGCATTCTCTGTGTTGGCAACACAGCACCATATACTGGGTAATTGTCTTAGGTATATTCTATGTCCTGAAAGATAGTGCCCTACCCTTGGCAAGGCATTGTCTCCAAGTTGGCGCCTCGAGCAGCTATTTGGCTGCCTCTTTCAGGCCGGCAGTCTATGAACTGTGCACAATCCAAATTACAGGTGCTATGGTTTGAAGGTGCCCCACAAAGTTCATGAGTTGGAAACTGAACCCCCAATGAATTGTGTTGAGAGGCGAGACCTTAAGAGGTGATTAGATTATGATGGCAGTACCCTCATAAATTCATTAAGATTGTTATGGTGGGAGTCATTTGGTTATAATGAGAGTGGGTGGTTTTAAAAGCAAGTTTGGCTTCCTCTTATTCCTTACTATAGTGCTCTCACTCACCTGTCTTTCTGCCTTCTGTCATGGAATGATGGAGTAAGAAGACACTCACAAGAGTGTGGCCCTCTATCTAAGATGTCCCAGCTTCTACAACCATAAGAAATGAATTTCTAAGCCAGGCACCATGGTGTATGCCTGCAGTCCCCGCTACCTGGGAGGCTGGCACAGGAGGATCACAGGTTCAAGGTAAGAGACAGCCTGAGCAACTTAGAGAGAACCTGCCACAAAATACACAAGAAAGAAGGGGCTTGGCATGTGACTCAGTGGTGAAGTACTTGTCTAGCATGTGTGAGGCTTTGGATTCAACCTGAAATAAGAAAGAAAGAAAAAGAAAGAAAGAAAGAAAGAAAGAAAGAAAGAAAGAGAGAGAGAGAGAGAGAGAGAGAGAGAGAGAGAGAGGGAGGGAGGGAGGGAGGGAGAGAGGGAGAAAGGGAGAAAGGAAAGAAAGAGGGAAAATTTTCTTTATTAACTACCCAGTCTCAGATATTATAGCAGAACATAACAGATGAAGACAACATCCCCAATTCCACATCTCCTTTCCTATGAAGAGGATCCTTTGGTCCACAACAATGTTAGGTATGATCCCAGGACAGTAGATCATACACTTTTTTTTTCCTTCAGTGTTAATCCTAATCCAGAGAAAATGTTTTCTCTTACAGAGTTGGAGAGAACTGGTATTTTAAAAGGCCACCAAGTAATTGGTTAATCACCTCAAAGAATGATACCAATAAGATGAATACGTTCTAGGGATCTAATGTACATCAGAGTGGCTATAATTGATACTCTGTTGTGTACTTGAAATGGAAACAGCCAAGTTAAGCGTTTTTAGTGTGTGTAGACACACACACAGAAGTTAGATTATAAGAAGGAAACATCCTATTCAAAGGTCGGATCAAAATAAAACGTGGAAAAAAAAAAGCTAAGAATGGTGTCAATATAAATGGTCTAGAAAATGCATGCGATTGTTCTGACAAGATAATAACAAAGTTCGCTACAGGAAAAATTTCTGTCTTCAACAGAACTGGAACTCAAGTACATATAGAAAAATATTACCAAGTAAATGATAGAGAAGACTTAGATGGGGAAGGTGGGGGGGAGCATACAAGAGGGTAAGGGGGCACCTATATGAACAATGTACATCAAAATGCGTATATATGTAAATGCCGCAATGAAAAGCATGTCACAATGAATCACATTAAGGTGTACATTAAAAATGTCCAATAACAAAAGAAGTTAGATGTACTGATGAGCTTGGTGGTGGTAATTATTTCACAACACATCTGTATAGAAAATAATTTGTACACCTTAGACATGTATAATTATTACCTGTCAGTTGTACAAATATACAGAGAAGGGAAGAAGAAGGGACTCAAGAATAGTCTCTGTTGCTGGAAGGATTGACATTTAGCAGCAGCATAATGTGGATCAGAATTGGAGGAGAGAGAGTTTCTTGTATGTCCCCGGTTAGCAGGGCTGCTTATAACACAGCTGGAATCTGCTTGGACTCTTTTTTTTATTTGGCCCCACTCAAAATCAGCAGTTTTCCAGGTTATTCCATCAGGACCAAGTTATTCCATCAGCAACTCCAAATGTGGTATTTTTATCCTCCAAAGCTTAAAATGGCCTGTAAAGCAAGGCATGAAATATAACAACTTGTCTTTCCCTTTAGAAGGGATATCTTGGCATATTTGAGTGTTGACACCTAAGAATTTTATTGAAGTGCTAGGCCACTGAATCTTTGTAGAAAACATGTTTTAACAAGGCTTTCTGAGTAATTACCACTTCTTATTCACAAGGTCCAAATGATATGTCATTCACTTGGTAACCCAGAGTAAAGTTCTGTGGCATGTTCAGATGGCCCAGAACCTTTTGGACCATCATGGCTAGAGACCTAGAGAGCAAAAGAACTGACAGTGCTTGGGAAAGACCATGAAAGTATAGTGCTATCCATTCCATGTATGCTTCTAGTCTTTTTCTAACAGATATTGATAAGAAAGCAGACCAATAGCCCCAAAATCACCTGTAGGGGCTGACTTAATCTCTAGAGTAAATATATTATCTCTAATGCAGCGCATGGATTGAGGTTACTAGTTGGAGAAGTTTGGAGTAGTTTGAGGTCATGCTCCCCAATTCACTTTATTTAGTAAGGCCAGATGGTGAACTATATAAGAATATAATGAGAATCACCATATGTTTCTATGTATGAATTTCTCTCACCTTATAGAGACACCAGACATTAGATTTAGGGCTCAGCCTAATCCAGTTTGACTTCATCTTAAGTAATTATGTCTACAATAACTCTATTTCCAAAGGTCATATTCCCAGGTACTGGGAGTTAACATTTGGAGAATATATATATATATATATATATATATATATATATATATATATATATGGAGAGAGAGAGAGAGAGGATCTCACTATATTGCAAGGCTGGACTTGTGATCCTCCTGCCTCCATTTCCCAAGTGCTGGAATTACATGTATGCACCACCAAGCCTGGCTCTAGCCACATATTTATGAGAACACAGTTCTATCCATGTGATGGTTAATCTTGACTGTCAGTTTGATGGGATTGAGAAATGCCTAGGAGATTAGTAAAGAACATCTCTGGGTGTGTTTATGAGGGCATTTCCAGAGAGGATTAACCAAGGTGGGGGCAGGGGTAAGACTCACCCTGATGGTGGATGGCCACATCCCGTTGGCTGAGGGCCCAAATGGAATAAAAAGGGAGAAGGGATAATGCCAGCGAGTGTGGGCATTGTCTTTCTCTCCTTCTTGGCCACCATGATGTGAGCTCTTCGGTTCTGTCACACCCTCCCCACCATGATAGACTGAAACATCAGAAACTGTGAGCAAAATAAATCCTTCCCCCCTTAAACTATTTATGTCAAGTTTCTCCACCACCAAGACAGGGATGAAAAGTCTAAAACAACCCCTGCAAGGCTCAGCAGAGAAACAAAGTTAGTAGAAAGCCATTTAATTCTTCCATCAATCCTGATAGTTTCATTTTACAGATGAGGAACCTGAGGCCCAGAGAGGATAAGTGACCACAACAGGTCATACAGTTACTAAGAGGCTGTGCTAGGATTTGAACCCAAGCTATCCTGATCCAGGATGTACCTACCTAACACTTGCACCATAATGCAAGATCTGATTAGGTTTCCACCACTCAGCTTCCCATGTGGTGACATTAGGTTGAACCTCTCAATGGACTTAGGCTTGAAGGAAGATGTACCCATTCTAGGAGGTGGTTTTGGATCTTGTGGATCTAACTCCCCTCTCTAAAGAAACTTGTATGTATTATTTAGCTATTGTTGTGTAGCAAATAGCCCCCTCCCACAGTTAGTTGCTTGAAAAATAAATATTTAGTATCTCACACAGTTTCTGGTGATCAGGAATCTGGAGTTGGTTTCACTGGCTTAATGTTGAGGATAAAAGGCCACCACGTGGTCTCTGTTTTTCTAGAATCCTATCATCCACATGACTACTAGCAATCCTAGCTCTGTGATAACTTCTCTTGTCATCAACTCTGGCCTACAGAGGAGATCCAGCTATAACCTCAATGACACTGAGCTCCCATCAGCAATTTCCTTATTGCCTGGATATATAAAGTCCTCTATACTCTTTTGAGGATCATAGTTAGCTACGTTTTCCAGTTTCATATAGTAGGTCCTATTCAGCATGCACACTTTACTGGGCCTTTCAATATTTTCTTCCAGTCTACCTGGTAATTTGGAACCTTTACTTGATTTACTATATTCCATCACCTTTAGAATCATCCAATGTTCAACCCAGTTATGTATCTGAACCTTGGGGCCCACATATGATTATTAAATTTGGCATCATGGCAGAGTGCCTCTATGGTGGTAAACTCTCCCTTAATGAGCTTTATATTCTTCCCCCACATCACACACACACCTTGATCTAGCACCTTCTGGATTTGCTTCCAAGTATACAATCCCTATTCCTACCATTTCATGTCAGCAACGTTCTAGGGTAACATTGGTATATAAGACTTCTCATTTCTCAGTAGGCCCTGTGCTTTCCTAGATCAGGCAGGCTGCTATTTGGCCCACGTTATCAGTTTGGGGAACAAGGAGACAGGTGAATACAGATCCTGAGGAGCATAGCAGCATTTTCTTGTAAGGTACCTGTCACATTCAAGACATCTGCTAAATCTTCAAGAGATGGCCTCTATCTCCCAACAAAACAAAGTTGGCCATTTTTACAGACCCAGAGAGTTAAGAAGAGTTTAGGGGCACAAGGTACTTAGGTGAATCTGTCCAGGAACCTCTATGCTGACGGTCAGAGTCCTACTCATTTCTATGATAGCCATGTCATTAGAGTAGGAGAGTGACTGTGCTGTGAATTTAGCCTTCTCTGAACGTTTGCCCCTCCTACAAGTACATCCTATGCTCTAGCTCCTTCTCTGGCTTCAGATGAAGATCTCTTGAAACACTACAAAGAGGTCCTCTGACTTTCTTGCTTTGCTCTAAATTGGTGATTAATAAATCACAGGTTATAATTTTCTTTCTTAAGTGTATCAGTGGCACTTAGCAATAGGTTCCCAATCTTACTGTTTATAGTTACTATTATCCCCACAATTCTCAAACTACAGAGACAGTGTGCTGGCTGGTATATCTCTTTCTTTTTACACTCCATCAAATTCACCACAGATAAAACTCTTAGCAGCCTCATCTCTACAGCATGCCAGGACATGTGAATGCCTGACCTACCACCAGTGATGAGGTGCCATTGCTGTCTGGCCTGTGAGTGAATCCACTTCTGGACCCCCATCCCAGAGCCTTCTGCTTAGGGTTACTCCCAGGACTCAGTGTCTTAGTTGAAATTCCCAATAGCAGAGCTTGAGACAAGGACTTGGTGCAAGCAATTTATTGGAGCAGCACTCTTCAGAAGAAAGAGTGTGTGGGAAAAAGTGAGCAGGGAAAGGCTCAGCTGGAGGCTCTTCTGTCTGGTCCTTTGAGAGCATTGTGGCACTTTGAGGCAAAGGGCTCAGCATTTAACGTCTCTCCCCCAGTGGGATTTAAATTCTGGGGTGGGGTGGCTCCTTTCCATCTGGGGGCACTTCTCTGGAGAAAACAGCTTCTATGGGTTGATAGCAAATAGTGCTTGCAACAACTGGGAGATGATGTCCTGGCCTGATAAAAGTCTAGGGATGGCATCAATGCTGACAATTTCTCAGCATTAGTTTCCTTCATGCATAAAATCAGGATATCAATGATATCAGCACATAGTTCACAGATTTATTTGCATGGTAAATGATATTGAATGATTGGCCACTTGAATGTCAGTGGATTACAGGACATCTGGAAAACAGACAAAGCCTGTCCAAAGCCTGTTCAAAAGCAGATGAAGGAACTTGAACTGGTGACTATAAAGATCCACTCGATCACTCACTTACTCATGCACCAACAAATAATTGCACAAATATGATAGTGCTTGCTTTGGGTACCATGTCTGTATCCCTTTCCCCCACAGGCATACATTGAAATACAATCCCCAATGAGATCATATTAAGAGGTGAGGCGTAAGCCCTTATGAAGGGGATTGGTGTGCTTACAAAGGGGACCACAGCAAGAAACCTCACCCCTCTGAGCATATGAGAACACAGTAAGAAGTTGCCATCAATGAGAAGAGAGGCTCTCATCAGATGCCCAATCTATTAGCACCTGGATCTTGGACTGTCCAGCCTCCAGAACGGAAAGAAATAAAATTTTCTTCTTTATAAGCCACCCAGGCTGTGGGAGTTTGTTATAGCAGCCTGAGTGCACTGACTGCTCTTTATGTATTGGCTCTCTGCTAGGCTGGGAGCAGTCTGACTGGCTTGAGCGTGTGGAAGGTGAGGAAGTGACCCATCAGAAGTCTTTCTCTCTATGTCTTAGAGTGAAGAGGCATTCAGGAAGAGAGCTTGTGCTAAAGGAGCCATGAGTCAGGCGTGATGGGCTTGACCACCTGAGGCTGGGCAAGATTGGGGGTAATAGATAAAACCCCAAAAGAGTATTTTGCTAAAAACTCTAATATACCTGAAATGAGGAGCACAGCTCCAGAACTCTCCGAACAACATCTTGAACAGGAACGGGGGTGGATAAAGGAGAAATTCTCCCCACTGAACACAAGACATGAACAAATCTGCCACCTTGAAGGTGTTGCTGCCTCCACTGTATTGGGGACAGCCGTGCTGGGGGTGACATCTTGCAGAGTTGCCTTGGGACTCTGCAGGATGGTGGCAGCAGGTGAGGGGCAGACATTCATGAGTGCACATGAGAACCATCTAGGATCTCCCAGAAATTCTCCAGGACCCTGTCCTCAGTGTCAGGCTGACAAAGCTGGGGACACCTGTTTACAGTGCCAGCATGCCTAGCTCACCCAGCTGGGCACAGAGCTCCTGGCAGAGGCTCTATTTAATGCATTGACTCCTCTCCAATTCAGTGCTGTGATCCTGCTGCCCTTTTGTTACCAGGAGGTCACCTTAAATATAAATTTGTTTTTCTGGCAGTGCTGGGGATCAAACCAGGGCCTCAGCATCCTAGGCAATGCTCTACCACCAAGCTACTTAAATATAAATTTTTATTGCTAGCAGTTGGAGGAAAGCTTTTGTTAAGATATACCCTCCCAGATTGTTATATTTAATGACAAAGTTTTTGTTAAATTCTGTTACTTTTTATTAAGTTGCAAAATGGCGACACTATTCAAAGTGAGTGGAGGATAAAAGAGCCTAGAAAATCTAGTATCCCAAACTAGCTTTTGCAAGTGGATACTGTTTGTTGTTGTTGTTGTTGTTTCAATTTGTTGTTGTTATGCTTTATTTATACAGGAATGATTCCATTAGTTACTACCTGGATGATTTGTCTTTTCTCATTTTCCCCTGCCCTAGAAAGTTAACTGACTTCCTTTATATT
>VMDO01038499.1:0-13420 GCA_007922755.1 Pedetes capensis
AAAGTACTGTTAAGTGTCTAACATATTTCAGGCACTCTATGTTAGGTTCCTTTCAAAATTTATATTTTCTAATCCACATTAACTCCATGATTTAAGCATCTATATACCTGTTTTACAGGTGAGAAGAAACAAGAATAGCCAGAATATCACTACTAATTAATACAACTAGGATTTAAAACAAGATTGATTTAATCTGAAGACATGATTTCTCTTTCCTTTGAAGTTTCTCTGACACCATCTCATTTTATCTTTACTGACATATCCAAGTAGCTGGGTTTGGATTTCCTACTTTAAAAGAACAGAGCAATACTTATGGTACATAATTAGGATGTGTATTTGTATCAAATGTGGCTAGAATCCCTTGAGTTCTGAGAAGGCAGAATAATAATCTCAAAGAATCACTCTACTCCTCCTCACTCTACTTTCATAGATGGCAGATATCTCTCTTCACACAATGCTGCTCTCTGCTCCAAGCCTACCCTCTTCTCCTCCCATTTACCCATTTACCTTCCCAGATATTCTTCCCAGATACTTTTTTAGGAGAAAAAGTTTCTAAAGTGTTTAAGCCTCCAACCCAGTGTCTTAATTCATTTATGGAAGAATTACTGGGTATTTAAACTGTGCAATGTTCTGGGAATACAGACAAATAACATTAGATTTCTGACCTATAGGATCACATTTTCTAATAAAGGGCAAAACTATTCAAACAAATGAAATAGAAAAGCATTGCACAATCATATTAATCATAGTATTAAATGGCAGCACAATTTTTTTTAAATATTTTTCAGTAAGTAATGATTCATTCACTTAATGGAAGGTGTACATCCACACAATTGATGGCACTAAAGAGTCTGTAAAAAGAGTTGGGAATATAGCTCACTATAAAGCACTTGAGCACTTTCCTAGCATGTGTGAAGACCAAGGTTCAATCCCCTGGAACACACACGCACACACACACACAGGCACACACACATCTGTAAAAAACTAAAATTATGTTCATATTTAATATTAAATGAAAATTGTGTAAAACAATTTGTTTCCATCATCATTTATGTATCAAATGGCTTGGAATTTTTGATGGATAAATAGCACAACATGTACACTCAACATCCTATATAAGTGGGGCCATAGAAAATTTATTTACTTATTGTCTACAATAATAATAGTGTGCTAAAATTCACCTGTATACAATTTCTGTATGCTAATAAGCTGAAGTTTTCCTGCAGCTGTACCATTGTGGCACCCAATCCTATCAGACCTCAGATGCTAAGCAGGGAGAGGCCTGGTTAGTACTTGAATGGGAGACCACCTGGGAACACCAGGTGCTGTAGGCTTGGGAGAATGACCTGGCAACCCACTCCCAAAAAACAATCAAACGTTGAAAACCCTATGAATAGCAGAGAAGCACTGACATAGTGCTGGTTGGGGTACAGTGTTTGAGAATGTTTTGTTGTTCTGTACACAGAGTCACTATGAGTCAAACACAACTCGATGTCACCTAACATCTTCCTGTATAGATTTTATAATGGAACAGAGTTAATTTGATAGGAATGCCTACCCCAAAATAGACTGCTTCTTTCATGCCAGAGAGTGCTCTGAAATGAATTTCTAATCATAAAAAATAAATAATTAAATATACCTTTTCATGGTGAGAGGCAGAATGTTATCGTGTGTCAAAAAAATTATCATGGCAGCCCAGAAAATTTGCCATTCGTTTTTCTGGCCTGGGAACATTAGTTGCCAGGGCTGGGAATCGGCACTGAGTCTATACAGACCACACTTGCCCCAGGCTTCTTTCAGGCAATAACTGAAAATGGAGGGAGCATTAGTGAGCACTCTTTCCTCCCTGACTAAGGGCTCCTCTAAAGAGCAACTTGCCTTACAGAACTATCACTCTCTCAGCCACAACATTTGTAGAAGGGCACTGCTGTCAAAGACTTTTCACCCAAACTTCCTCCTCACTCTACTTTCATAGATGGCAGATATCTCTCTTCACACAATGCTGCTCTCTGCTCCAAGCCTACCCTCTTCTCCTCCCATTTACCCATTTACCTTCCCAGATATTTTTCTCAAAAATCTCTTTCATATCAAATCTCATCTTGGCATCTGCTTCTGGAAGGTTTCTGTTTCTATGGTTTTCAACTGCAACCTGTAACTAGTTACTAAAGAACGTTTTTGAATCACCTATATCCATTATTTCTTTTTCTATTACTAAGCTATTATTTTAACACATTATATAAATTTCTCTGATGACATAAGAAATCATATGTGAAATAATTTAATATTCTTCTTTTATATAACAAGAGTTTCAAAGTGCTAATTAAAAGATACGTTAAATAGAACAAGATAAGATAGCTCATATAATCAATAAGCCATCTCTATCACTGTATGAAAAATATATGCCTAAAGTAAGTCAGTCAACAAATATAAACCATTTTTATGCACAATATAAATATGCATTGAAGTGTGCTCAGGACAGTCATTAATTTACATCAGTTTCCCTGGAATAAATTTTACTAGGACCCTCTCATTCACATAAAGGCCCAGTTTGGGTGATAAATGGTATAGTCACCCTGTGTACAGTTCACATAAAAGTCCCTCTAAGTGTTCCGATTCTGACACATGAGGGAGTCTTTTCCTTTAATCTACAAAGAAAGCAGAGATGAAATTCAAAATAGTTTAATGTGTTCCTTGAGGATTTTAATGAAACCATGAAGGAATACTGATAGACATTTTCCCCATAGTTTGAAGCTAGTGTTGTAATTGTAACATGTACTCATGAGGCCATACATTTCAAATATATATTTCAGATATATTTCATTAGAAGAAAAAGGACAATTTCTACTTCCTACACTCTCATATTGGGAGAAGGACCCGGCAACCCACTCCCAAAAAACAACCCACCACTGAAAACCCTATGAACAGCAGAGAAGCACTGACAGTAGTGTTTCACCTGTTGTATGCAAGGTCGCTATGAGTCAGATACAGACTGATAGCACCTAACAACAACAACAACACACTTTCATATGTATAAGAGAGAAAGCCACTAGGTTCTAAACAGAAAAAATAATATGTGACTACTACCTATGCTTTGACATTTTTGGATTAATTTATTATTGTATCGTCACAAGAAAATGTTTCATGATGATTGTTGTTGTTGTTGTTGTTAGGTGCCGTCGAGTCAGTATCCAACTCATAGCGACCCTCATAGGGTTTTCAATGGCTGACTGTTTTGGGATTGCCTTGGGAGTGGACTGCCAGGCCCTTCTCCCATTTTTGCGGTGCTGGGAATTGAACTCAGAACCTCAGAGACTGTAGCACAGCGCTCTACCAACTGAGCTAAATCCCAGCCCTCAAGATGATTATTAAATAGTAAATATCATATTTGGTTATCTATATTATTATTATTTGAGGCAACATAGATTCATCCTCTAGAAATAGGTATAGCTAATAAAAATTTTAAAATATTATTCAATTAACCAACTTATAACCAACTTATAAGGTATATGTACTTAAAGAGCTTTAAAAATTCTTGCCTTTTTACACTTATAAAGGAATTAAATAAGTATGCTCAGAAATCTTGACTATTAATATTGAGCTTATTTTTGTTGTTGTTGTGAGGTGCCATCAAGTAGGTTCTCACTCATAGCGATCCTATGTACAAAAGAACAGAATTACCGGACATGCATAGGAACTTTTTATGTTTGAGCCCATTGTTTACTGTTTCTTTTCATTTTGAGTCATGTCACATCAGCAAATGGACATCCCAGTAACTCAACTCTATTCTCATCTTAAAGTCAGCTCTACTTTGAGGAAGCAATTCTTCCCAAGCCATCTTTGTTTTGAATGCCTTCCAATCTGGGGTGCTCATTTTTTGGCACTACATTTGACAGTGCTTCTCTGCTATCAATACAGTTTTCAATGGCTAATTGTTTAGGGAGTGGACAGTTGGGTCCTTCTCCCGCTCTTATTTTAATACTATTAAATACAATTAATTAACTGGGTCATTTTGCTGCTTCTATGATTTTTAATATTAATAAATACAATTAACTGGATTGTTTTGGTATAATCATTCACGTTTCATACTTAGTTGACAAAAGGTATAAATAGTTATGCTGGAAAAATTAAATTTTATGTGTTTTTACATAGCAATCAATAAATAAATTCATTAAGATTTTTTTAACTTGATTTCCATGATTAGCTATATATAATTTCTTCAAAGATTTTATATATTTTAAATTGTCAGCCCTCACACTAAACATCTGTAGGAACAGGATGCTTGAAGTATGAGCCTACTTAGAACTTGTCAGGTCCTACTTCTTACATAAAAAATAAGGAGATTGAAATTCTGAAAATGCAAATGATTTCATCAAGGTCTCACTGCTACCTCATGACAAGAAAGTTCATGTAATTATCATACCATTTGTAAAATGATGCTAATTAAGTAGCTAGTATTTACCAATGGTCACAATAAAATATTGTATATTCGTTAGAGAAATGTCTTCTGGTTAAAACATGCTGGGAGGTTGTGGTAAAAATATTTTAGGAACTATCAAATAATGGATAAGGCAATTATCAACTACCTGTGAATCCATTATTCAGTTTAAAGTGTAACAGCCTCTATATTTTTCTCTCTTGCCAATGTTGATAATTGGTGTAATGAACATGGTACAGTGTTATAATAAATGTAACAACTGTCATTAATTATTATATTTTATTATATGCATATGTATCTTTAAATGTCACAAAGATATATTTACATATATATTTAGCTATAGTGAAGTATAATGCATATAATCACATAATTCATTTTCCCAATCTAATGAATATGAAAGAAGACATAATTTTCATTGCATTACAGTCTCTTCATAGTGTAGTAGAGTACTACTAATAATATATTAGTAGAATAAAATAATGCTGACTAAATGGTACCTATTCCTATTTCTGGGTCATCTAACCTTATAGGAATTACATTCTAGTTTAGATTTTAATATTAACTTTATTTAAACAATTATTAAATTTTATTAGACAAATATCTGTTAGGTGATTATTGTACATTGAGCATATTCCTGAATGTTGAGGATGCAAAGATGGACAAAATAGCTCCCAGAATAAAGCTAACAGATAGCAGATAGAAGGCCTAGATTCTGTATTATCATTAATCTTTTAATGATAGTATGTAATTTATCCAAGTCATTAACTATCTTTGAGTCACAGCTTTCTTGCCTAACCTGTAGAGTTTAGATCTCTGTAATTCGTTAGATGGTAAATAAATATGAAAAGTTTCTGCATTTGTAAAAAGGTAACTTAGAACTTCATTCTGAAAATGATAAAGTGGGCATGCTATCCCTCATTTCTAAAAAATTAAGCAGAAATAGCAAAGAGAAAATTTACGAAGTATCAACTTTGGGTAAGCAAGATTTCTGAAATCCAAAGTACAAAATAAATGGAAGGGCTGTACATAACCAAGGTAGCTGGTATATTGGTCCTTTCTGAATAGAGGGGCAAACTTGTGATGCTAAATCAAAAAACAGATGCTCTCTGAAGATGTGAGCCTTTTCTAAAAATGACTTGCTAAAAACAAAACAATATAAAATAAAGTCCAATTTGCTGAGGCTAAAGGAAGTATAGGAGAGCCACATACATACACAGCTATAGGAGTGTCTCTACATTTTGAACAGTCCTTCAGCTATCTGTCCTGGATGAATGGACATTTAGGAAATATTTGATAATTGTTGTTGTTAGGTGCCATCGAGTCGTGTCTGACTCGTAGCTACCCTCATATGGTTTTCAATGGCTGAGTGTTTCAGGATTGCCTTGGGAGGGGATTGCCAGGTCCTTCTCCCATTTTTGTGGTGATGGGCATTGAACACAGGACCTCAGAAACTGCAATGTAGCACTCTACCAACTGAGCTAAATCCCAGTCCATTTGATAATTAGCATTTACTAAAAAAGGGGGGATTTTCTTTAAAAAGGACAACTGTTAACTTGAGGAAAATTTTCAAATTAAAATCTAACATTGTACTTCACAAATATGATTCAGCTGAATATATTTATATAACCATAGTTAATGTAAACATCAAATATAGGTTTGATAAATATCATACTTTCTATCTCCAAACATACAGTCCTCCAATTTTCTGAAAATTGTTACAAGGTAATCTTTACATAATTATTAAAACCAAAACCAAATAAACCAAAAAATTATATTTCAGCAAGAAATTGGCCAGAATTATTTTCTTCTTAAGATTCCAATAGCTCTCTGCTCTCCTGTCTCAAGTGGCTATTTTGATAGACACTTTTGATTTTGAGTTCTTATTTAACTCCAATTTGGCTTTTTTCCACAAATAATGCTAACGCATGTGTTCTAAGCAAATATGTTTGTACACCCTGGAATCCATATCTCAGGCTAAATTGTGTGGAATATGGCAGACACATAATCTCAAACTGAGCCAGCTTTTCACTTCTGATAGTGGATAATTTTAACCAGGAAATGTAGAAACTGCTAGTTTGTGGTATAGGCCAGTTAATGGCTTAGTTCAAAATGAAGATGCAGGGATTTCTGCTTCAAAGACCCCAGGAAACCCCTATTCCCAGCTTCCCCAATGCTTGGTTGTTTAATCCTTAATTTTGACTCCAGTGATATGCCACAATTAGTCATTTATGCATTTTTGTTTGATTAATCAGTTTTCTTAAGTGTAGTTTTCTCATTTAGGAGGAAAATACCTTTATACTACAAAAGACCTTGACAAACACAGAAAATTAAAGATATCTGCTCCATTTCTTATTGTTAAGAAAATGGACAGACAACAAGGGAGAAGTAGATACCTCCAACTCATCATTAAATGTCTGAACCCAAAATCTAATGAGGTAGCTAATGTTTAAGCTTACGTTATAGGCACAGAGTTATTCCACTGCATTAAATAACCTTGCCTACTAATGAATGACATATTAAATGAGATTTATTAACTGAAAATGTAATCTAGCAATAACATGATTACTAACTTCAATTTACATAACAGTTCATAAATTCATAACAAACTCAGTGAAGAGTTGGTCTTACTATGCTCTATTGAATTAAGTTCAAGATGGCCAATGTTTTTAATTCAATTATTACTAACTATACGGATTTCTTTTATTTTATATAATATCTCCTCTCTTGTTTGCCTGTAGCCATACCACTGTGGCAGCCTATCCTGTCAGATGTCAGAAGCTAAGTAGGGTTGTGCCTGTTTAGTACTTGGATGGGAGACCACCTGGAAACACCAGATGCTATGGATTTGGGAGAAGGACCCAGCAACCCACTCCCAAAAATCAGTCAGCCATTGAGAACTCTATGAATAGCAAAGAAGCATAGACAATAGTATTTTACCTGTTGTACATATGGTCACTATGAATCGAATACTGACTGGATGGCACTTAACGACAACCAAACAACCTCTCTTGTTATGTGAACTCAAAATTTTTTAAATAAAATTTTTAAGTGAATTAAAGTAAGTAGACATAATTATAAGCAATAATTTTCCAGATGTGTTGGTAAACTGGATGCACAGAAAATGAAGGGGAAAGGAGACTCCTAAGTGATCACATGGTTCACTTTTTCAGTTCTCAATATAACCACATTTATATCATCATTTTGAATGTGATTTCATAATTGGCTATCAATGTTCTCTTCAATTTTGCCTATGATTTCCTTTTCACTTTTCATTAAACAGCACTTCATTATTATTTCCCCACATGTCTGTCAGCTTATCATGCTATGGGGGCTTGTAAATTGCTGTGATGCTGAAAGCCAGTGTTTAAGATACCAGCAGGGCCAACCATGATAGGCAGGTTGCACCTGAGCTTCCAGAAGAAGATAGAATAGGGAGAAACACCCAACAGACCACTCCCAAAATAATTAACCATTGAAAACTCTACGAATAGCAGAGAAACACTATCAAATACAGCTTAAGAAAATGAGCTCTCTGGGAGGAAGGCATTCAAAAGACAATTAGAGGAGAGTTTATTCCTCAAAGTAGAATTCGATCTAATGAAAAGCCCCTAGGACCTCCATTTGTGGATGTGACATGACTCAAAGTGAGAAGAAACAACTGTGAACAACCATTAATAATTGGAATGTGGAATGTACGTATTATGAATTAAAGAAAATTAGAAATCATCAAAAATTAAATGGAGCAAATAAACATTGACATTCTAGGCATCAGTGAACAATAATGGACTGGTATTAGCCATCACATAATCGTATGGTCTACTATGCTGGGAACAACTAAAAGAGAAATGAGGTTGCATTCATCATCAAAAAACATACTTCAAGATCTCTCCTGTAGTACAATGTGGTCAGTGATAGAATAATATCCATATGACAACAAAGAAGACCAGTTAATATGATGATTATTCAGATTTATACACTCAACACTCAGGCCACAAGAAATCAAAAGACACATTGCGTTGGAAAAAGCTGTTGCAAAAGACCTGTTTAAAATGTTGAAAAGTAGAGATGTCACATTTGAGACAAATGTGCACCTGATTCATGCCATGATATTTTCATTCTCATCATATCCTTGTGAAAGCTAGATAGTGAATAAGGTAGACAGGGAAAGAACTGATGCTTTTAAATTATGGTGCTGGAGATGAATATACCATGGACTGCCCAAAGAACCAACATATCCATCCTAGAAGAAGTGCAGTCAGAGTGCTCTTTGGAATCAAAAATGGCTAGAGTGAGTCTTATGTATTTTGGACATGTTGTCAGGAAGGAACAATCTGTGGAGAAGGAAATCATGTTACGGAGATTGGCAGGTCAATGAGAAAAAGGAAGACCCTCACCTAGATGGATTGACACAGTGTCTGAAACAATGAACTTAAACATAAAAAAGATCTTACGCATGGCAGAGTGTCAGGTAGCATTTTGTTCTGTTGTACATAGCATGGCTATGAGTTGGCTCTGACTCAGCAGCACCTAACAACATCATTGTTTGTCACTTCTCAGCCATATTTTAAATATGCTTTGTGAAACAGTATGAATAAATTGATTCTTCTAGCTCCCCTGATAATACATTATAACAACAAATATAATGCATTATTTTTAACCTGATTATAAATGTTACCAGTTAGTAGTTTAATGAGTCATTCTAAATTCTATACACACATACACTTATGCAAATGCACATATACACCCTTCTGCTTGCTACTATTTTTTCCTTCCGTCATTCTCTTTCCTTCCTTCATTCCCTGTCCTTCCTTTTGTCTTTATTTCATATGACCAATAATGATTATGATATAAAATTGTATAGTTTTATATCATAGAGTTGAAATGACTACCCCCTTGACATTAATTTTTAAAATATTTTAATTTGTACTCTCTAAATACTCTGTTGAATTTTCATTTGTTTTAAACTACCAAATATCATGTTCTGCAAACATTCCAATTGAACAATATTCCTAGCAAACTTTGACCTTTAATTGTGCTATCTTAATTGTGCTATCATCGTAAGTACTTATATAGCTCAATTTTAATAAGTAGTATCAAATATATATATGTATATATAATATATATACACACAGACATACATACATGTATACATATACATGTATGTGTGTAGATACATATATATAATTTCTTTCCAAAATTGGTAAAATATATATTGATATATGCCCTCAGCCATACCACTCTGGCATCCTCTTCAGTCTGATCTCAGAAACTAATCATGGTCGGGTATGGTTAGTTCTTGGATAGAAGACTGTCTGGAAATACTGGGTGCTGCAAGTTTGGGAGAAAGATCAGAGAGCCACTGTCAAGAACAATTACCCATTGAAAACCCTATGAACAGCAGGGAAACACTGACGTGCTGCCAGCCATGGCACAGTGTCAGATAGGGTTCCCTTCTTTTGTACACAGGGTCACTAAAAGTCTGAACTGATTTAATGGCATCTAACAGCAAACAACAACATATTGCTGTATGATAAATAAATAACATTGCTAGAAGAAATATGACTCTTACAATTTAATAAAAAGAAACAATTGGTTTCCTAGCATATTCTGAGCATTCATTATACATACAAATATTTATCGTACCTAGCATTAGAAAAGCCTCTTCTTATCTCCCCTCCCCCCCACAGCATTGGCGTCGGACCCAGGCCGCAGGCATGCTAGGCAAGTGTTCACCCACTGAGCCACAATCCCATCCCCTTTTTTATTTTTATTTTGAGATAGGGTCTCCCTAAGTTCCACAGGCTGCCTCTGGCCTGGATCTTGCCATCCTTCTGTCTCAGCCACCTGAATTGCTGGGATTAGAGGTGGGTACCACTCTGCCCAGCAGAAAAGCTTCTTTACCAGTCAACTGCAAATACTTGGATAAAATTCTGTATGGAAAACAATAATAAGTAGGGAATAAAAAATATTACTCAGAAACACGTTATAGTGGGGAAACTTAGATGCCATGGGGAAGTGAGTTTGTATGTTTTTCATATGCATTTCTTAAGCTAAGAAACAAATGGTTTGGCCCTATTTTTCTCAACGGAGTTAAGCTCAAAATGACCAATATTTTAAGTCCAATAATGATAAGGTGTATGACTTTTTCTTATATAAGCTCTTATACAAGGAAAGACAGAGTATAGTCAGTCAGAGTCAAGTTAAATTTTTAAAATTTCTGCTCTTTAAATGTAGTGAGATTTTGGTACAGAGAGTCAATTTAGATTTGTCATTAAATTTGGCTATAAGAGGAGTGTTTTGCTCAGGCTTTTGGCTTAGAGAACTATTTCATCCAATTCATATTTGCTTAATGTGGTCCAGACATATATCCATCAAATAGGAGCTGAAGGTGAATTTTCTGCCTTTCTACATCTTAAATTTTGTTTAAGATGAAAGAAATTAAGTTATTCAAAATATATGTTTTGCTTTCAGATGCAACTCTAGGGCCTGGAAAAGTGCTTGCCCCAAAATGGACTCTTAATTTTTATTTGTTGCATAAATAAATAAATGAGCATGTGCCCTATAAGGCAGGATTTTTATCTAGTTTTTTTAAGTGAACATAACTGAATTTCTGAGAAGTCCAAATAACTTGTCCAAATTATTACTTCTAGTAAATGGCATAAGTAGAACTCATTAGGATTTTCCAGATTGTTGTAAAAGAGTCTTTCTGAGTCTCTCCACTTCCATTTTTGCATGTCTGTAATTTATTATCAATATAATAACCACAGTGATGCTTTTAAAATACATCTAAATATCATATTATGTCTATGTTCAAAAGCCTGGACCCCAGCTGGATAGTTAACTATTCACTCAGAATAAGAATACTTAACATGAGGCCACAGTCTGGTATCCCATCTCAGATTCCTCTGTCCTCAAGCCTGCACTTAGCAAGGATACTGGTTCACTTACTTCTGTTTTCTGTTCAAATACTGCTTAAACACTGGGACGTATGGGATCACTCTATTTAAAATTACAGTTTGGGCCCCAAGTTCCATATCTTTTGCCCAGTTCATTTTCTTTCTTTATGTTAAGCAACATGTAAAATTTTGCATGTAACTAATGAAATAGTTGGGGCCACATTAAATTATATTTGGCTATTTTAGTCTACCAAAAAAAAAAAAGATAATTCCATAAAGCACAACCTACTGTTTTTGTACTGCTTATTGTTTACTGTCTGCTTCATCTTACCAACTCCAAAAGGGCAGAGGTGGTTTTGTCTCCAGTTTGTGAATGTATTCCAAGTTTCTACAACAGTGGCTGTCATACACAGTGTTCAACTCATATTTGTTGAATACATAAATGTATGTTACCTCCACAGGTCCTGTCTGTGATCTGCTGCTTACAACAAGTTAAACTGTTAATTTACAAACATCAGACACATTTCTGTAAGCATATTATCTAGTAGCAAGTTCTAGGAAAGAAATGTATATCTGTTCTAATACTAAGGAGGAAATACTCTAATGTCAAAGCCCTTAAGAAGTAGCTTTTTAATGCCTGATATATCTGAAAATCAAGTAAAATGCAAAATTAAATTGCTATTTTTTGTTCCTTCATAATCTAGCTGTTAAATTCAATTCCATCAGGGCTGCTCAGATGAAGCTCTGAATGAATTTTATTGCTCACAAAGCTAGTTGGGAGGTGAAATGAGTAAAGCAATATTAAATAGCAGAATTATAGATTTCAACTTCCAGAGTTTTAAAGAGGTTAAATGATAGGCCATTCAATTCTATGATTATTTTGTTAGCATTAAGGAAAATGAGAACCAACCAGGTGCAGTGGTGCATGCCTGTAATCCCAGCAGCTCAGGAGGCAGAGACAGGAGGATCACAAGTTCAAGACCAGAGGCAGTCTGTGTAATTTAGTGAGACCATGTCTTAAAAAGTAAAAAAAAAAAAAAAAAAAAAAAAAGGACTGGACGTGCAGCTTGGTGGTCCACCACTTACAAAGCATGCAAGTGCGAAGCTCTGGGGGTTCAACCCCCAGTACCACAAAGAGAGAGAGAGAGAGAGAGAGAGAGAGAGAGAGAGAGAGGAAGGAAGGAAGGCAGGAAGGAAGGAAGGAAGGAAGGAAGGAAGGAAGGAAGGAAGGAAGGTGGAAGGAAGGAAAAGGAAAGGAAGATTTGGTACATAAAGAGGGAAATGCTTTGGAAATTTGACCAAGAGAAAAGACCAAGCCTAGAATCCTGTATAAGTGTGCCATACTGTTTGTTTTCAATTCGTGCGTTACTTTACTCTAGCAAAAGATTGATCATGTTACCTCTCAGGTCTTTATTTATGAGTCTCTAAACTCTAAGCAACTATAAGGCAGGGCCAGTGATATTCAATGTGATATCATTGGCATTTATTCAAAGTATGATACACAGTAAACATCTAATTTTAAAAAGGCCTGCAGCTGTACCACTGTGGGGTCTCATCCCGTTAGATCTCAGAAGCTAAGCAGGGTCAGGCCTGATTGGATGGGAGACCTCCTGGGAATACCAGGTCCTATAGGCTTGGGAGTAGGACCTGGAAACTCATTCCCACAAATAATCAGCCACTGAAACCTCTATGAATAGTAGAGAAGCACTAACAATACCGTTTCGCCTGTTGTCTGTAGGGTCACTATAAGTCGGACACCAACTCCATGACACCAAACAGCAACAACAATTTAAAAAATGTTCTAAGTAAGGGAATGAATGGAAAAGATAAGAGAATGCAACATATTATTGTAAGGTAAAATTACAGTGAACTGAGATCAAACAATTATAAATGCTGACCCTAATAAGAGAATTATAATAGGTTATTTACATAAAATTAAATTTTAAACTGCAGTAAGCTTTCTGAGAATAGCACTAATCCATCATTTATAAAAAAATAAACTAGAAAAAATCTGACTTATTTTACAATTGCAACACAATTTAGAATATGATGAAGAGGAAATGCAACAAGGAAGGTATAAGTCTTATGT
>VMDO01038500.1:0-13411 GCA_007922755.1 Pedetes capensis
TTTTTATGTTTTTCACTTCCTAAACTCAGCTTTTATGAGTTATATTTTTCCTAATAAGCTTGTCACTCAATTTTTCAAAATTATTGGCAATATGATGACTACCTTTTTAATGTCCACTTTGTGCACGATTGTGCCATGTTATTTATTTATTTGTTTATTCCTACCTTCTCTCTTCCTCAGTCTTGTTTTATTTACTTTGAATTTATTCTGTTGTTCTTTTTCTAACTTCTTAAGTTAGGCACTAACCTCATTTTTCAGCTTATTTTGCAATAAATCCCATTCTGAGGATTGTTTCAGCCATATCCCATAACTTTTTATATATTGTATTTTCTTTATTTTTCAGTTATCTTGTCAATTTACATTAGATTTCTTCCTTGAGTTATATGGAACTATGTTCTTTCCAAACATAAAAAGATTTATTTTCCCATAGGTTCAAGTAATTTTTCTGATCAATTCTGTTGTTGAGAATTTAACACCTGCTTCATTGAGAAAGCTTGATGCAGGTATCACCTAGTTCAACCCAAAGTCCTTGACTTATTTCAGTGAAGCAACTCAAACCCAATCACCTCATGACTCACAATGAACAGAGCTACAGATTTTAATTAAATGGCATCATAGTTGTTATTGTTGTTAGGTGTCCTTGAGTTGGGTCCTCAGAGCAACCCTGACAGAGTTTTTCGATGGCTGATTGTTTTGAGATTGCTTCGGGAGTGGATTGCCGCATCCTTCTCCTTTGGCATCACATTTAGCCTTCTGTAAATTCTAATATAGTATTCTATAAATTGAAACATCCGCCCTGGGGAAACAATAGCAAAATAATACCCACACAGAAAGTGTTGAAAGGCATAATAGAAATAATAACTGAGAGGTACTATGGAATTTTCCGTATATTCTGCATAGAGGTAAGAGGGATATCATTTGTGGAAGATTTGTATGTAGTTTTCTGTAGTATACTCATTGATTTATCAAATTCTTATACCTTCTTGTGATGCTAATCTACTAATTCTTAGTAAATATCTATAGGTGATATTAAAAATAATAATTAGTTTGGTTTAAAGACAAAAGTTGACATCAGAATTGTATATAGGCCATCATACATTGAAAGCAAAAGTTATATAATAAAATTATATTGAATTTTTAATTATTAAGATGTGATTTTACAAAAAGTTATCACATTATATTCCATTAAAAAATCAAATGTAGTTGTTAGGTCATTTCACAGAAATTGAGGGAGGAATAGTGGTAACTGAGGGCACCGTGCAGTAAGGTGTAGGAATGGGAAAAGTTGATCAATGAGACCTAAGTTACAGCTTGATGGGAGTAAGAAGCCCTGGTATGCCATTACACAGTAAGCTGTCTACAGATGACAACAATATACTTTACATTTAAAAAGGATAGAAGCAAGGGCTTGGAATGTTTTAGCATAAAGAAATGGTAATAGTCAGTGCATGCATACCTCTAATCCCAGAGCTTCTGGAAGCTGAGGCAGGAGGATCCTGAGTTCCAGGCCAGAGGCAGCCTGCTGGTAAGGCACTTGCCTAGTATGTACAAGACCTCATGTTCAACCCCCTAGTACTGAAAAAAAAAAAAAAGAAAAGAAGAAAAAAGAAAAGAAAAGAAAGAAAGAAAGAAAAGGATAAATATGTGAAGGAGATATGTTTAATCTGATTTAAAAATGACACAAAATATCCGTGATTTTATGTCGGTTAAAATTTTAACAATAAGTGTGGAATAACTTAACATTGTAAACTATGGATGTAATTCAAGGAACAAATTAAGTTCACATCAAAAAGGGCTAAACTATACCTTCTAATGGGTGCTCTCTGGAGAATGGAAGTCACAATGAGGAAATAAACTGTATGAAAAATTAAGGATCATTTTCTAAAAACCATATAAATATATATACATATATATACACATATACATATATACATATATACACACACATATATATATGTAATGCTGATGTTTGTTGTTGTTGTTGTTAGGTGCTGTCGAGTTGGTATCCGACTCATAGCAACCCTCATAGGGTTTTCAATGGCTGACGGTTTCAGGATTGCCTTGAGAGTGGATTGCCAGGTCCTTCTCCCATTTTTGCGGTACTGGGAATTGAACTTGGGACCTCAGAGACTGCAGCACAGCGCTCTACCAACTGAGCTAAGCCCAGCCCAATGTTGATGCTAGATGCCTTCTACTCAGGTCCTACTCATAGTGACCCTCTGTACAACAGAACTAAGGAAGCATTAAGTCTGACAGTGCTTCTCTGCTATACATAGTTTTCAAAGGCTAATTGTTTCAGGAGTGGTCTGCCAGATCCTTCTGCTATTTGTGTGTTGCTAGGGAGAGAACCCAGGGCCTCAAAGCACTCAGAGCAAGGATTCTAAAGATTGATCTAGATCTCAGCACCATAGAAGTTTATACATACATACATATACATATATATGTGTGTGTGTGTGTATATATATATATATATATATATATTATATATATATATATATTATGTATTGTTGTTCTTAGGTGCCGTCGAGTAGGTATCTGACTCATAGCGACCCTCATAGGGTTTTCAATGACTGACTGTTTCGGGATTGCCTTGGGAGTGGATTGCCAGGCCCTTCTCCCACTTTTGCGGTGCTGGGAATTGAACTCCGGTCCTCAGAGACTGCAGCGCAGCACTCTACCAACTGAGCTAAATCCCAGCCCATATTATGTATATATATACATAAATACATGTATACACACACACACACACACACACACACACACACACACACATATATGGGCTGGGATTTAGCTCAGTATATACATATATATATACATATATAAATATACATATACATATACATATACATATACATCTATATCTATATATATCTATCTATCTATATATATATATATATCAAGCTAGGGAGAGGCACCTGGCAACCCACTTGTGAAACAAGAAAACATTGAGAACCCTATGAATAGTAGAGAAGCACTGATAATAGTGCAGGACATGGCACAGTGTCAGGAAGGGTTTTGTTCTATTGTACATAGGGTTGCTATGAATGGGACCTGACTTGACAGCACCTAACAAGACATGAGTCTTAGAAGATGAAAATAAGGAAATCTTGCGGTACTCTAAGGTAAAGTATATTTTTCACAACGAGCAAGTTTGCAATAAACTTTTAAGAAAGAAATGAAATGAAAAAGAGGTGGAAGTAATTTGTGGAATTCTAAAATTTATGTGTATAAGTAGGGTTAGAAGACTAAATAAACTGCATGATGACAGCAACAAAAAGACTTACCTTAATTGAGATTGAATGATTTGAGAAAAACGCTTTGAGCAAATCTGGAGAAATAGAAAAAGGGATACCCTGGCTTCAGAGATAAAATGGGGATGAATAAAGGCAATGATACACTTATAGTAGTCATCAATCCTTAAATGCTAAGTAATAATATTTTTCAATTTGCACTTCAAATGTGTTTTGCAGTTTCAAAACCATCTAGAAAATTACTGTAATAACCAGGCAGTCATCAAAGCTCAACCAAAAAAAAAAAAAAAAAAAAAAAAAAAAAAAAAAAAAAAAAAAAAAAAAAAAAAAAAAACACCACAACAAAGATATGATTAACAAAGCTAATATTTTTGGCATGCAAAGCAAATCAGCAACAATAAAAAGAATTTGATAGTAAGGATTAAAAATAAATATTGTAAAGGAAAGAGAAGAGTACATAATTTTGCTTTTTCAATCATCAGGAGGTGAGGGTCTTCATACAAATGTTAATGAGGGGAGAAACTCTGGCTGGAAGAAAGGATACTAAAGCTGTGTCTGTGATCTCCAACTAGCTCACAACTATGGCAACAATGTTCAGGATAGAGGAGTGCATTTAATCTTTCAATTCAGGAAAACGATAGAAATTTTAAAAACCAAACAAAGTAGTTTGCTGCCACCTTGTGGCAAAAGTGGAAATGACAATATGTTTTAGTATTTGGAGTGCTAAATACTCTAAACCGTCAGATCTCTGAAGCTAAGTAGGGTCGGTCCTGGTTAGTACCTGGATGGGAGACCCCCTGGGAACACCAGGTGCTGTAGGCTTGGGAGAAGGACCTGGCAACCCCCTCCCAAAAATCAATCTGCCATTGAAAACCCTATGAACAGCAGAGAAGCACTGACAATAGTGTTTCCCCTGTTGTACAGAGGGTCGCTATGAGTCGGATACCAACTCCAAGGCACCTAACAACAACAACAACAGATACTCTAAAGTCCGCAGCCATAGCACCCTGACATAGGATCCTGCAGGATCTCAGAAGAAGGGTTGGCCTGGTTAGTCCTTGCATGAGAGACTGCCTGGGAATGTTAAGTGGTGTAGGCTAAAGGAAAGGACCTGGCAATCCACTCCCAAAACAATCTGCCATTGAAAACCCTACGAATAGCAGAGAAGACTGACAATAGGGCGGGAGGGAGTCTGTCCTTCAGTTGTACACAGGGTCGCTATGAATGGGACCCGACTGGATGGGCAACTAAAATTAACAATTACTCTGAAAAGTTTTAAACTTATTCCTCTAGAATTACTTTTTTAAATACTTATAAAATCATTACAATTGTTTTTCAAAGAAATTATATGTGTTATATATCTATTAAATTGAAACTCCCTTTGTTGCCAAGTGTGGAAAATATTTAAGCACACACACACCAGTATATTTAACTTAAAAAAAAAAAGTTTACATGAAAATTCACACACCAAATAAAAATGCAATTCAACAGGATAATTTTTATTAACTAATTCTTGATTTGGGGCATAAAAAGTTTAGAAACAAGAATATGTGTGCATAAGATGATAAGTGAATACTTTAAAATAGTAGTGAAAGCATTAGTTTCTACTTTCACCCTTATATTTGATAGTTCTGTGACTAAATGGAAATTGTATTTTGAGACAGAATCTCATCAGGTAGCATGGACTGGTCTCAAATTCCCAATCCTCTTTCCTTACCATTTGGTCTTCAGTGATCACAAGCATGTGTGATTTTGCCCAGCTTACTAGATAGAAATTACTTGGCAGTTGTCACTTTTTCTTTTCTCTTACACTGTTTGTCTCATAGAGGTTAGGGTCCCATGAGCTGGCATATATATATGACAGTAAATTAAATACTCTACAGTTCTAATGTTAAGATGACCTATGAAGTAAATAGATAAGGTAAAAGATAATACTAATACATTCTTGAGTAGGGAAAGGAAAATTAACTGAAGTAAGACACTTTCTTTCTTGTGGAGCTGAATTAATACAGCTCAAGTTATAGTTTACTTATCATAAATATCAAATATATGTAATTAATAAAGAGTATCAATAAAAATTAACTCTGAAGAGCTGCTCCCAAACACCTCACAATATAATGGAAGATGCAGTCAATATAACTGTTAATACTTTTATTAACACATATTAATTGTACTTTGCCGCGGTCCAGCCGGGGGAAGGGGAGAGCCGAGGATGAAAGCGACGAAGAGGCCAAGACTGATGGTCTTGAGCAAAGCTTTATTTTCAGTTCTCATACTTATGTAGGAATTATCAAAAAAGCTCAAGGAGCTGTCCTTGAGGGCTACAGCTGCTTCTGGCAACCTCAGCTTATTATCTACAACCTCAGCCGTCGTTGAAGGCATACAACCTTGAAGGCATACAACCCCTTCTGTTTATTTTTTAGGGTAAAAGTTAACTCTCCCAGGAACAGCACTTTCTTTGTCTAGTGGCTCTGAAACACTTTGTAGGTCCTTAAAGGAGCAGCAGAACATCCTGTCTCTTATGGAACATGACCATCATTTTCTATATATAAAGACTCAGACCCCGACAGTACTTATTAATGGGGTTTGGTGTGATATTTCATACATGCATGCATTGAGCAAATCCCATTACCCTGTTTCCACTCCCCTCCCATGCCCTTCTTAATCTATAGTAATCATTCTGCTTTTAGGTGCACATGTTTTACCTTCCACATAGGAAAGCAAATATGTGGTACTTGTCTTTCTATGTCTTGAATAGCCAATATTTTTAAGAACCATAAAAAGATGTGAAACTACTTAAATTAAATATTTGCAAGGCAGCAGTGAGAGATTTCATCAGAAATAAAGCTTATATCCACTGCTATTTTTATTCAAAATTATGATAATAGCTTTGGATGGTGATATAAAGCCTAGAAATTAAGTTTATGAAATAAATGTTGGCTCTGTCTACCTGATACTAATAGTTAGGATAAAACCTTTAATATTCAGCAAATTACACAGAAATTCATCATGTCTGTGTATTTCATGCCAGCAGTGACAATTCTTTCTTCAAGGAAAATCTTGTATTTTGTTATTGAAACCTGATAAAGAGGAAAATACACTAGATTAAATATATTTGAGAATTCTGAGGCTTGCGTGAACTACTTTGTCTTCTTATAGTGCTAGTATGACTGGCAAGCACTCTACCACTGAGCTACCGCCCCAGCCTAAGCACAATCTACTTCATCCTTCAACCTGTACTACTCCACTGGACCTCTGGAACAGGTCTGCAGAGTGTAGTTTGAGCCACTTAGATCCCTTCTGAATTAGGATTGATTAATTTGATTGATAATTTCTACTTAATATCTAGGAGAAAAGTAGACTGTAATCTAAGAGAGGTACAAAGTAGTTTGTTGGTCCATTAAAGAAGATAATTTCTTAGAGAACATAATTCATATCTTCACAACTTATATAAGACTGGCCCTTTTGTGTACTGCCTTATATGTGGTATCTTCTAAAAGAAATGTAAGTCTGCTTCTGCTGACTCAAAGAAAAATGTAACAATTGTTAAAATGGGCATTTTTGTTCAAGAATAAGACAATGTATATCAGACATGGGAAATATACTCTACCAAAATAAAAATGTCCAAAGAAAAGAGAGCCTCTATGGAACTGCGAACCTCATTCTTGAAATCTTTGAGGAAAGATATATTTAGTAATTCAAGTTTTTTAATATTATAAATATACCATATAATATATAACACCTCTAGTGGATATTACATGCCAATATGTATGCAGCAGAATGAATGGATATTCCCAAGAAGGGGAACAAAAAGCATTATAAGCAGCCTAATGTTGGGCATGGGGCTGGGATTTAGCTCAGTTGGGAGAGTGCTGCACTGCAGTCTCTGAGGTCCCAAGTTCGATTCCCAGCACCATAAAAATGGGAGAAGGATGTGGCAACCCACTCCCAAGGCAATCCTGAAACAATCTGCCATTGAAAACCCTATGAGGGTCGCTATGAGTTGGACACGACTCGACAGCACCTAACAACAACAACAACAATGTTAGGCATGGGTGCTGGGATTTAGCTCAATTGGTAGAGCACCACTCTGCAGTCTCTGAGGTAACAGATTCCATTACAAGCACTACAGTAAATGGCAGAAGGACATGGCAATCCACTCCAGAGGCAATCCCGAAACAATCAGCCATTGAAAACCCTATGAGGGTCGCTATGAGTTGGACACAACTCGATGGCACCTAAAAACAACATTAGGCATCACTGCCAAATAACTATATATACATATAAATATATGGGCATATATATGTTAAATACATATATGTATGTTTAGAAACACACACACACATAGTTCTCTACTGCTGGGTTTTTTTTAATTTTTAATTTTTAATTTTATTTATTTATTTATATGTATTTTATTTATTTATTTATTTATTTATTTATTTATTTTTTGTGGTACAGGAGGTTGAACCCAGGGCCTCATGCTTGCATGCTCTGCAAGTGCTGGACCACTGAGCTGCACCCTCAGGCAATTTTTTTTACTTTTTGAGACAGGGTCTTGCTAAGTTACGCAGACTGCCTCTGGTCTCGAACTTGGGATCCTCCTGCCTCTGCCTCCCGAGCAGGCATGTACCACCGTGCCTGGCTTTATTGGGTGTTTTTAAAGAGCTTGTTAGATTGCAGATTTGTAGATAAGGAATTGTAGACCAATAGCTGTAACCTACATATAGAATACCACACATTTTTTCTATATGAGAAAGATAGGAAATATAAAGAGAATTTCTTTCAAAATAAGTAAACAATTTAAGGAAAATATTTCTTAAAACTTAATAAGAAAATTTCCACAGGAACTTTCTGGAGCTTGATATGTCCCTTTTCTTAGAAGGATATGATGAATTGGACCCTGCCTCTTACCTAAAAAATCCAAAAGAGAAGGGAGACTGTCTGGAAGTTGCATAGAGATGAACCTGTGTTCTTAAAGTTTTGGAGGGCAAAAGATTTTCAAGTAGTTCTCATGGGCCACCCATGGCCCTGAGGTTCTTCTAGGATCTAGCTACTAAAATCTTATTTGGTGTATCAGTGATCCATTACTGTGGCTTAAAATGTAATTACTTATTTCCTCCCAAGTTTTGTACATTGAATAGGAAGTTCTGACAATCTCACATGCGCCCACTTGAGTAGGATCCTTGCCTGCTGGCAGGTTGAATGGGGCAGGGCAATGAAAGATACTGCCACTCATGTTTCTGCAACTTTAATTGAGGAGACTAGAAAAGTTGGGATGACCAATCCAGACTCTCTTTCCCAGTTATCTTTTTTCTCTGTCTTCTTCAAATGACAAAAGGATTCACATAATGTCATTTTCAGCACATTTACTCTATCAAAGCAAGCCACAACGTCAACTCAAATTGATAGACTAGAGAAATGGATTCTGCTCTTGAAGAGAAGAGCTACACGGAATTCAGGATGGATTTGGTGTACAAGGAGCAGAAGGACTTCAGTGTGAGAACCTTCACGCAAGTCACAAAATTCCCAAAGGCTAAAAACCAACAAAAGCCATAAGTCAGAGAAGAGTTCATTCACTTGTGTCAGAAAAATACACATTAAGCAGGGTACAGTGGCACACTCCTGTAATCCCAGTGGCTCAGGAGGCGGAGGCAGGAGGATCTCAAGTTGAGACCAGAGGCAGTCTGCGTAACTTACACCCTGTCTCAAAAAGTAAAAAAAAAAAGGAAAAAAAAAATGGTCTGGGCATGCAACTCAACGGTCCAACACTTGCAAAGCATGCAAGTATGAGGCCCTGAGTTCAACCCCCAGTACTGAAAAAAAAAAAAAAAAAAGACATTGAGGGCCACCAACAATGGCAGAATCATCCAAGAGCCAGGTAAACACACAGAGAAACATCAGCCAACCCAGAATACCCTTTCCCACCTTTTCTTCCTCCTCTTTTAACAGGATTGGAAGTCTGCAAAAGAGAAAGGAAGGAAAGCCCCTTCTACTTTCTGTCTTCAAATGCCCCAGCTGAAGAGAAATTTAACCTCACGTGAGCCTCAAACTTTGATTATTACATGATACTAGCTACCTCAAATTGCACAATTGTAGCTGGAAATTTAAATCACCATAATTTTGAAACTACTTGAAACTTAAAATGCCCACTCATTTTTTTCCAAAAAGCAAACTGAAAATATATGGGCCTGACTGAATTTTCATTCATAAGAGAGAATAATTATTTCTCTGAATAAATATTAAAGGGAAGATAAAAGGCAAAAACAATGATAGTTTCTGGGTGACTGCTATTGTTATTGACTTTGAAATTAGAATTTCAACATGTATTTTTGGAACCGAGAGGTGCAATCCATGCTCCATGAGATTTGTTGGTTCAATGTATTGATTAATTTTGCTTGAGGAAATAGTGAAGGATGAGAGTACTACAATGTGTAAACAGCAAATCTCGAAAGTCTTCTTTATTCCTATCCATTCCCAAAGTTTCACATCTCATGGTTCTTGTTCAAATCTTCCCTGCCTTACTGTTAAAAGAGTACAGTATTACCTGTATTTCTTCCTAACATAAAATAGTACGTCTTTCCTTTCTCCTTGCAGGGACAACTCCTTGCAAGCTACACAGAAACATATCTGACTTATGTCATGGAGATTCAACCCATGTTTGTTTTGGAAGGAAAATTTCTTCTGCATTGAATTTTGAAATCTACTTCTCTAGATAATGAAAGAAATTCCCTGAATATCTTCTTACATCATAGAAATATTATGATGATAATAATATGAGAAAGAGGTTATTATGATGGCCATAGACAGGATGGAGTCAACAAAAAGTGTTTAAAAGGTAACAGCAGAATTCAAAGAGACCTCAGAGAATAGGGGTGATATTGAGTTATATGGAAATGACAGCAAGTAATAATTAACACAATGTGGCTAACCATGCTGTATAGATAAAAAAATGATAAATGACTATTCACAGCTAAGTATAAAAGGTCTTCTTTTAAAAATTATAATATTCATGAGTAAATATAATTAAAATAATTTGTGTTTGCATTAATCATCTCAAAAATTGAGGCTTTCTCAGATCTCAATGTTTTGTGATATGTTAGAAAAATATGGTACAGTTTGAATCTTCAGATGGCATTTGTATGAAAAATTGTTTTAAGTAATTATCAAAATACTCCACAGGGGCAAAAACAAGATTCAAATGTGGCAAATCATCAAGATTGGATATCTGCATTGATAACATTCAAATTTTCATTTAATTTAGATAATTATCATACACATTTTATATTGGTAAGGTTTTAGACTGCAATCATATGTATCATTCAATGTTCATGACTCATTAGAAAGTATTTGCAGATTATCTCCTATATAATGGAAAAATAATTTTACCAAGAGACAGTTATAAGACAGAAACAGGCCCTGCTTTAATTTAACGTAGTCTGGGATTCTAACAAATAAACAGAAAATTATGAAGCTCTACAACATGCAATTGGGAGAAGGAGGTGGCAATCTACTCCTAGGGCAATCCTGAAACAATCAGGCATTGAAAACCCTATGAGGGTCACTATGAGTTGGACATGACTCTAGGGCACCTAACAACAACAACAACAACAATATGCAATTGTAGGGAAAAAGTAAATACAATTTGAGCAAATAAGAGGAACATCTAATCCATGTTTGGATGACAGGTGGCAATCAGGAAAACTTCTAAGAGGAAGTGACATTTAAATGAAATCTTTAAAAGTCAATGCCTAATAATAATAATAATAATAATAATAACAACAACAACAACAAGTCATGATTCACATTGGATTGAAAGCATATGCAGGTTCTTAGAGGTAATAAGAAATGTGGCAGCTGGGCACCATGGCACTCACCTATAATCCCAGCAACTCAAGAGGCAGGTGTCATGCAAAAGGAGACCTCCACATTTTATAAAGGACTTGTTTTCAAAATAAAAAGTAGAAATGGACTGGAGGTGTGATTCAATGATGAAGTGCTTGCTTAGAATGTGAAAGACTCTGGGTTCAACCATCAATACTGAAAGAAGCAGAGAAGAAATCAAAGGAAGGAAGGAAAGGAGGGCAGGAAGGAAGGACAGAATGAAGAAAGGAAAGAATATGGGGCATTTATTTGTGGTGAAACAATATTTTAAATCTAAAATTTATTCTGGGAGCTGGAGTATAACTCAGTTGGTAGAGTATTGCCTTGCACTCTCTGAGGCACTGGGGTTGATCCCCAGCACTGCAAAAATGAGAGAAAGACCCGAAACAATCAGCCATTGGAAACTCTATGAACAGCAGAGAAGCACTGACAGAGTGCAGGACATGGCACAGCGTTGGGGAGTGTTTCTACCGTCCTGTTGTACAAAGTGTCTCTATGAGTCAGAGCAGACTCAACGATACCTAACAACAACAACAAAATTTATTCTTACCACTTTTCAAATGTACAGTGTATTTTTATTAACTGTAGACAACATGTTGGACAATAGATCTCTTGAAGTGATTCTCCCTGTTTAACCAAATTTTGTATTCTTTGCCCAAAAGCATCCCAATCCTACTCCATTCCCAGACCCTAGTAAACACCATTGTCCTGTCTGGTTCTATGATTTCCTCTTTTTTCAGATTACCTATACATGGGTAATCAAATGGCAATTGTCTTGTGTATGGAAAAATAAAATGTGGCACACATACGCAATGGAGTACTAACTAGTCAGCGAACCCTTTCTTCATGAATGGCATCACCAAACATGCAGTTATTTAAGCCTGAAATACAGGCTCCCCTAGAGCTCACACCCTTACTTTCTAACTCCTTCCCACTTCTCAAATTTGTCTACTTCCCTGAAATTCCACTGGCTTTAGTTTATTTTAGGTCACCTTTAGCACAACCTGGATTCATGTACCAGCTTCCTCCCTGAGTTTGCCATTTGACTTGTTCTCTCCAATTATAATCATTTACTTCCAGCATTTGAGGCTGATAGAGATTTTTATTACCACTCCATATGTGGTCATTGCACTTGAAAGAGGTCATGAGTGCCACATTTGAGAAAGTTAAGAGTCTGCTTTCTCCTTCTGACCCTTCCTATCCCTCATTTTTCTCTCTTCTCCACCAGATATCCATGTTGTAGACTGCTTAGGAAGAGGATGAACTAAAGTAGAAAAAGAAAATGAGAGCTAGAACCAGACCTGTTGCTGATTGTGAGCCACAGAATGCTGGCCATTTGTATTTCTTCTGCTCCACATGCATGCCAGACAAGCACTCTAGCACTTGTGCTATACCCCCAAGCCCCAAATTATTACTCATTGTTTCTGTCTTACTGGAGTCGCTGACACTGGTGGAATGCCCCAATACACTGAATACTGAACCAATGAACAAGCCAGCCCCGAAGGGGGCATGCAGGAATACCATGTACACCAGAGGACAGTGACTGCCCTGGCTTCTGGAGGGTGATTTGAAAGTAAGTATCTATGCCTAGTTTGCCTATCATGTCAGCTCAGACTATGGTAGTTTTTGGTAAATATTTATTCTTTAATCTTAAATGCCTATGTGTGAGATACATTATTGTTTACCAATGTATTTTGGAATCCAAATATAAGGCACTGTCCTTGCTATCATTATAGCTGGAACTGTAGGCACAAAGAGGCAATGTTTGGAGAAACTGCAAAAATATTACAATAGAAATAAAGTGCAGAGTGCAAAGAAACCCCAGGAGGAGGAACATGGAAATGAGTCAAGATGTGTTTTCTAGCAATATAATGTCTTAACTGAACCTTAAGTGGTTAGCAAAGATTAGTAACTTTTTATCATGTACTCTATGTGCTCAATCTGTGAAAATATGCATGTAAAATCCTATCCATGCATTTCTATCAATATTTAGTAATAAAACACAAATTGCACACAGAGAGTGAGATTTACTATTATGATTGTTCTGTATAATGAAGACAAAAAGTTATAAATCATTCTGAAAGTGATATAAAAATGCCATTCATAACCCGAGTTGTCTTTTGGCTGGAAAAGAACATGAATATTCAATCCTGCTTTGTTTTTATGTACTAAATGACACAATTTCCCCATATCTTAAAACACAAAAGATGAAAAGACAAATTGTAACTTTAAAAAGAACATTATATATAAAATCCTATTTTAATCACCTTAATACTCTC